>CM068866.1:43771877-43976877 GCA_035149815.1 Branchiostoma lanceolatum
GAATTTTCATAATTTGTATTTGAGAGATTAAAAAAGCCTCAATGCAAGGAGGTTACAGGCCTACTAGTATATATTAAACCTCCTTGCTCAATGTTTAAGATATGCTTCGAGTCCTGAGTTGTGGATTTGTTTGTTTTTTAGCAGGGTCTAGACCATGTATAACTTGATTGGTGTTTTGATTCTCTTATCGATCAAAAGCCTTCTAATTGCTTGCTTGGCCCATGAATATAACATCTTTATTTGACCAAGGATATACAAAACCTCCTTGGTTTTCCTTAATGGCAAAGATTTGTCCACTTATAAAAGCATTTGTAACATTACGTAACAAAGCTTCAGGTAGACAATTTGCATAATACTTACTGATCACCCATACAAAAAGAGCAGATGATGATTCCTACCAATTAACATGATTGAGACAGAGCTTGAATGACAATGGTCCATTATTTACACTTGTCAAGTTTGTTTTGTTGTTGTTGCTTGCTGGCAATATGACAAGCAGGCCATCTTTGCACACCAAGATTTACAAAAACCAAGGACACTATAAAATGTCCTTGCAAAAACTTGGCCATGCGGCCTTATACTATAGTAATTATCATAGTTTAATATGTAACAAAGACTTTTTGTTGCGGGACAAATTGAGCAGGCAAGATGAAAATGATACACTTAAAAAAGTATGTTAACAATAACATGAAGAAAAGTTTACATGAAGAACACTACGTAACGGTTTTGTTTCGAACCTGACCTCCTGAGGTAGGCTGCAACGGTTCAGAATAAAATGGTTTCGCAGAATTGTAATCATGAACCCAAAAGCGTTAAGGAACCGGTTCACATTGATGTTTTATGACATGGTACATCCGGATACATGAGGTCATAGTTCTTGGCGATCACTTGGGCTTTAGCGCAGGAAAGAGTGAATTCAATGTTTTTAGCTGTCGATCAGAGCGTTTTTGAATCATAGCTTTTTGCTAAGGTTCTCACAAATGGTCCAATGAGGACACGAGAGCCCTGATATCTGTGTGGGGGAATCAGGATGTCCAGAAGGACCTTGATGGCATTCATCGAAACAAGGACATTATATAGAATTCTATATAATGTCCTTGATCGGAACCAGGAGGTGTACGAAGAAATTGCTATGGGCATGAAGGACAGCAGTTTAGTGCCAATTGAAGACACAACTCTTTGTCAGTGCTCGGAAAAGTGAAACTTTCAGCTGTCAATAGGATATTTTTGAATAGTAAAATCTTGTTACGGCCGCTTACTCGAGGTGCGGGATTACAACAGAGTTATGCAAATTCAATGTAAACCGTTTTCAGCGCGGGTGCAAGTTTGCATTGCTGACGCAAAATGTTAACCGTTTCAATTCTGGGTTCATCCGAAACGGTTTGAAGCATTTTATTTTTTTAATCATGAACGTGGCCTTTAGTTATTGTTTAATAAATGTGTTTCAGATGGCAGCTAGTTAACACATTGGTGTGGCTAGCATGTTTTTATATCAGGTTAAAAAATGTTTGATTGCATTTACCAATTATAACTATGAACAAGAGTCCGTAGGACACAATTCTCCGTGAAGTATTTATAGTATGTACAAGTATTGACCCACACAAATTGCATCTCTGCACAGTCCAAGTAGTGTTTTAGAGAAAGTAAAGAAAAAGTGTTTGTTTATCTTTTTCTTTCAATACAGGAGTGGTCAACCTGCTGAAAAGTATGTTTTTACAGCATGGCATAGATGGGATCTAGAAATTCCGGGAAAAGTCACAAAGTTAGATCTAGATGGCCCCTTTTCAATTATCAACGAACCATTCAGCCTTACAACTAAGATGTATCAGAAATCACAAATATGCAGTAAATCCTCTTTCCACAATTTATTGCAGGCCGGCCTGATCTATAGCTATCGAGCTATTTGCAATAAAAAAGGCTAATTTATATCATCGTAACATTTCACGAAGGTCAAAGGTCACTGGATCTAACCACCCGGAAGTGACACTGGCGCGCGCACTTTTCTGAGAGATATTTCTCAACAATCTTTCATCCCCTGCGTAAACTTTTTACATTGTCACAGCCTCCGTATTATAAACTACAAGCGTGGTAAGTTTGAAGGTCCAGAGATTTCCCATTTTCACACTGTGCGTAAAAGTGCATCGTCCGTCCCGTGCGCACATACTGTATGCGAGTTGCGAGTGGACACGGCATACTTAATACACAGACTGGAGGTCACTTTGCACATGTTCGCAGCTAAAACTCACAATTCCCGTTGCCGCATTGGTATGTAACTTGGTATATCGTTTGCTAGGTTGCGTGTGGTGATGCACGTTGTCTATTTTTCAATGTAACAGTGACTATACGATCACAGCAAGTAAGGAAGATTTATACCCCGTATCTGCCTGAAGTATTCCAGTCATGCATAACGGATTATAACATGGTCCCTATGGCAGGGCAGTGGGACCATAGCATTAATTATAGGGGTGCAATTACGATATTGGATTGACGTTTAAAGTAGTTATGGTGTAACAAAGCTATTGTGCATCACCACGCCGAACCAGGCAAACGATATGCCAAGTTACACACCAATGCGACAACGGGATCGTGAGTTATAGCTGCGAACGCACAAACAAATGCATTCCCAATACTCCCAGAAGGAGGTCATCCTCCTTCCCGGAGTAATAAGTCAGTCTCCCCACTTGAATTGCATGGGTATATCTCCCAAGATAGCTCTTCATTCCATATGGCTTTTTTACGAATGTATTCAAGGTGATATTATCTATGTAAAAAAAGTGGTGGAACATCAGACTGAGGACAAGCATGATGCTTTTTTGTAGCTAAAAGTACTAGTGCAATCAATGCATCAGAAAACCCTACAACTCCTGTATATCATAGCCAAGAACAGTGTCCCGGTCACCGTCATGCGTCACCCCTACGCTTCTCCTCGACAAGTGTATTGGCAGTTCTTTTTGCGCAAACTTTTTAAAACTGTGCTGCACCCCTCCCCACACTTTCTGTCTCAACCGGTGACACTACTTAATAAGATAGCAACTTGAATGACAAGACTCATTTGATAACAGACCATGGGGTGAATTTGAGTAAACCAAATTGCGAATACAAAGGCGAATCCTTGCAACTACGTCATTATGTGCATTGTTTCAAGGGCTGAACGAATCGTTCGACATTGACACTATCAAGAATTCTATAGACAATATGTAGTAGATTGGTCGGGAGTGGTGGCTTCGATACGAATGTCGGACAACTCGGCCCATTACCAACTCGGCCCAGTCAACTCGGCCCATTTCCCTAGTCAACTCGGCCCATCTCCCTAGTCAACTCGGCCCATCTCCTTAGTCAACTCGGCCCAACACAAACACACACACGATAATGATTTTCACAGTCATATTTTTATTCAAGTTGATTCAACTTGTATTTCTTTTTTGTTGTCTGACAAAAAGACGCGGTTTTTATCAAAATCATGTTGATTGCCCAGGCGCCGGCGGTATTGGGCTCCAAAAACTCAAATCAAGTCAACAGTTCGAAGTTGTCTGAAAAAGAGACATTGTTACTACAGGGGTACATGTACTAGTATGTTATGCTTGGGACACATTTCCAAGCCGGGTCGACGTGACCAGGCCCGCCAGCGCATGACGAATTCATCGCTAAATACCTGCCGAGCAAAGATTGTTGTTTAGAAGGTTTTATTTTTTATTATGTGGAAATATATGGGCCGACTTGATCACGGCGTTGGGCCGAGTTGACTACCCCGATGGGCCGAGTTGACTACCACGATGGGCCGAGTTGACTACCGCAATGGGCCGAGTTGACCAGATTTGCGATGGGCCGAGTTGGAAATGGGCCGAGTTGTCCTGCTTCCCTTCGATACTCTTCTAAGTTTATCAGTGTTTATTATCTTTTAAACAAGCCGTTTATCAGTGTCTGTAAATTTAAGTACCATATTTTTTTTTCAATGAACAGCGCATACCCTGTACCCGTATTGTAGCTTAAGTTACTCCTAAACCTTTTAGCGAAGTTGTTTTAGAAATCGTCAATACGCATTGGGAATCCCCACCACAAACATCCACCAATCTTTGAGAAACCATAATGTATTCACATTGTTATGCAGCCCAGACTTCCACCGCTATTGTTCCTGTATGCAAATGAACATCACTATCACAACATCATGAGTGGCTCAGTAACGCTCCATTCAAACAAGGACAATATTATATAATGTCCTTGATTCAAACAACAAAGGAGGTTATATAGTCTATATAACCTCCTTGAAACAACAAGGTTAAAGAATCCGATTTTAAAAGATTCCAAAGTAGAGAGAAGTCAACAGTGGAAGATTTACAAAGTTATGAAAAATTAAACACCTCTGTAATTGAACGGGTATTTTCTTATTTCTTGATATCAGAGTCTCCTGCTTTTGAAAAATTCTTAGTTTTGCCAAGGAAGTTGGTTTTGCCAATTTCAATAAAGCACATCGCTCTCGCTTGTGGAAAATATATTGGGTCAAGGAGGTTTTATAGCCTCCTTGATTGGGTGTATGTCGTGCCAGGAAATGTAAAAAAATGCATTTAAACTAGTATCTATACTCTAAAAGCAGAGTAACAATTAAATGAACTAAACAATTTAATATCGAGAAGAGTAGGTCGCGGTGTGCTTCGGATAAAAAATCAGAAGGGGTAGCTTTTCACGCCACATAATCAACCTACAGCCTCCCTGACTAATTAGTCGCAGGACTTGAAATTCAGTACTGTATTTTCCTGTCATACTTCATAGTAAATAAATCCTGTGTTACTATAATGTTAGTAACATAAAACTACCTGCACCCTGCAAATTTTAACTGCACCATCTAATCATTTTCCCATTCTGTCCATCAGATGTAATAATTTCAAAGTGATATAATTCAAACCTAAATCCTGTAATCTGTTCTAAGGGCAGTAAGGCAGTACAAAGTGAACATATTGTTTAATAAAGAAAATGGCAACTACCTGAATTGGATCACAGACCTACTTTGAATCATACTTGCTTAATTAGACTGTATTTCACACCAACTGGCAAAGTGTGAGTTGAGTTTTGGAGAGTGAGCCATTGACAATGGAGACCTGGCATTGACTTAGGAGAGCCAGATAATGCCCACATGGCCATTTGAACCTTGGTCGATTTACATTTTTCACACCTTTTCCACAAAATTACCAGTTCGGTGGGCGGGCTTGGGTTCAATGGTCTAGGTGATTCGAGGTGTGATAGCCCCCTGTGGGCGAAAGCAATTGCCACTCGATTACTAGTATTAACCCATATGGCCATTATGAAGCTGCATTGTGCTCAGACAAGACTACAGTGTAAACATGCATTTTCAACTGATCATATCTAAAGCGGTGAACATCACTGACTAATAATTTTTACATGATTATGTTCATGATGAAGAGAGCTTTCAGCTGATACCCAACTTGTAGGCAAAAATCAATCATTTCTGAAGATTCCTAATAGCTTCTGTTTTTCCACATGTGAACTGACCAGTGTTAATTATATAAACAGGACACACAAACAAATATAACCAAAAACAAGCATTGAAGTTACAGTGATTTATATGCATTTACTGATGATAGCTCCCTTTCCGATCATAGTACTCGGACTGCAGTACTCCCCTGTATATCAAGGCGGCGCTGCACATATCTAACTTTGTCATAGTCGTACTGGGACAAACTACTGGACTGCAGTACTCTCCTCTATCACTAGGAGGCACAGACAGCAGTACTCTACTCTAACACTAGGAGGCGCTGCACATGTCTCACCTTATCGTAGTCGTACTGTGAGGAGCACCTTGAGTCGAAGCGCAGGTACAGGCACCGTGCGCCTGAGATCTGACTGCAGTACTATTCACTATCACTAGGAGGCGCTGCACATGTCTCACCTTGTCGTAGTCGTACTGTGAGGAGCACCTGGGGTCAAAGCGCAGGTACAGGCACCGCGCGCCCGGGATCTGAACCGTCTCTCGGAACTTGTAGTTGTCCCGGACGGGGTGGATGGACTCCACCGACTTCCCGGTGGCCCAGGGCGCGGGAATCTTCACCCCGAACAGGAACCCAGCGTCCGCCTCGCTGTCGTGTTTCATCCTGGGGGTCAGGAGTCACAGAGAAGAGGTCAAGGGTCACAGAGTAGTAGTCAGGGGTCACAGAAATGAGGTCAGAAGTTCATAAAAAAGTGTTTTTTTTCATCGAAGGACCTTTTAATCAAATTAGTATAGCCAAGTAGCAGATTAACACGCACATACACTCATGTACATGATTGTACAAATACACACAAATACACATGCTCACTTAAACATACACGCACACACACACAAATACTCATGCTCACTTAAACATACACACACACACACACCCACACACGCACACACACACACAAACAGAGTTGTTGTGACGTACTCTTCTGTCTGCTTGCCTCCCCCGATGAGCTCCACCACGTCGGATGTGGGGGTGGGGGGCGGCTCCTCACCCCCGGGGCGACTCGACTGCGTCTTCAGCAGCAACGCACACTGGGGGGGGGGGGGGAAGCAAACTTTAAGGTTACAAGAATAATCTTCGAACAGTGACTTGATAAAAGGTAGCAAAATACTCGGCCTAGTCTCGTGTTCTCGCTAGACTAGGTCATTCCGTGAACAAGACGTACAGATTAGACGTCTAAAATTTGGAGGTTAGTATTTTGCTACCTTTTCTCAAGTCACTGTTCGAAGAATATTCTTGCAACTGTGATTATACGTGACTGATGAACCTCTTCAACGAAAACTTTAAGGTATTTTGCAATTTCAATTACTGAATCAGATGTGCAGGTTAGGATCAAAATAATCTGCCTCTCCTTTAGAATGGTATGTGTGAGTGCTAGTGCGAGTTCATAAGCTTTCTAGTTAGTTGACAAGTTAGTCACCTAACTAGACAGCACAACCAGTATCTGTTTCAGGATGTCTGGTTTCTTTTAATGATAAATAAGCTTTCTAGTTAGCTTGTTAGCTAGATAGATAGTTAGTTACCTGGTTGGACAGCACGACCAGCTGCACAAGGCATGAGGGTGTCGGCTAGCGGCAGGTACTTCAGGTTGCCATGGGTGCTAGTTGATATGTTCGCTGGTTAGTTAGCTAGTTGATATTTTAGATAGCTAGTTAGTTAGTTAGTTAGCTAGTTAGTTACCTGACTGGACAGCACGACCAGCTGCACCAGCTGCGGCATCAGGGCGTCGGCCAGCGGCAGGTACTTCAGGTTGCCGTGGGTGAGTGATGTCATCAGCACGGGCAGGAGGTGCCCCAGCACCGTCGCCTTGGCAACCCGCTCCAGGCCCTGGAACCTGCATTCCCGGTCCTCCGTGCCGCTCGCCGAGAAGGAGCGACAAACGTCCAGCAGCACCTCCAGCACCTGCAGGTCAGAGTTCACAGGTCAAGCTCATAGTTAGAAGAGTTCAAAGATCAAGTAAACAGGTACAAGAGTTCAAAGGTCAAATCAACAGTTACAAAAGTTTAAAGGCCAAGTTTACAGGATAGTTCAAAGGTCAAGTATCATCAGAGGTTAAAGGTGAATACAAGATTGATTAAGGGTCAACTCAACCATCGACAAAGTTAAAAAGGCAGACAGTGATAATTTTGGTTCACTCAACAAGCATCATTATGTTTAGCCATAAGTATGGCTAAACATATTGTTTTCTCTCATGTTTCTTCTTCTTCTTCTTCTTCTTCTCCTGTCAAATCTTCAAATCGATTCATCTCTGTCATTTTTTGACCAAATGACCTGAAATTTGGTACAGAGGTAATGTAGGCAAAAACCAATGTGCGTTCTTTTCCTTGTTTTGATATTGACCTTGAAAGTGATTTTATCGAGGTTTTTAAGCTATTTTTAGCATATCTTGGCCTCCTGCGCCCTGGTATTTCAACCGAATGACCTGAAATTTGCTGTATATGTGGCTTGAACAAATATTTAAAGGACTACATTCCCATTTTTGGCATACATATATTCAAAACGATTTATTTTGGGCTTTCTTGACAATATTTGCCACTTCTGTCACTTTCAATACTACATATGACCTACAGGTCGTTGACCCCGAGTGCCTTGCACCTGGCCAAGCTTGAAGTTTGCTTACGAGGAGGAAAGACCGGACATAAACATTTAACATGATTATCGGGAAAACACCATGTTCCCTTAAACTCAGTGATTAAATTGCAGTTTAGGAAATTTTATAACAGAAAACAAGTTAAATCAATGATTTTGTGAATGTTTATTCTAGCATTAGTTATTCCAGATATTTTCAAACTCCAAATTCTTCAACACAACACGGGAGATCGTTTCTCCTCAGACTGGCGCGACACTCCTGTCAACACGCGTCTCCCGTGATGTGTAGCGTCCACCACCAGGCCTTCCTACATGTCCTACGTACGGGCGTATGGATCGTAGAATTCGGCAAAAAAGGAATGATTAGGCCAGTAGAGTCAGTCCCCGGTAAGGTCAATGATTCGCCCCTTTGCGCTAGCTTGTAACGTTAAATGAATGCACCCTCTGGTGGCCAAACTTCACTGACAAACTTTCTCCCTATTATCATCATGAGCTTGCGTTAGTCTGGTACTAGTGACTATTATGTGCTGGGAATGTTTATCTATCGCACGCCTTGGAAGGAAGTTCAGCCATGATAAATGGTCGGCCGTTGCGAAAATTTGGAATCCCATGCTGTTGATTTTCGTGATTGAATCTGTAAGAAAATATATTTTCATGTCGTTCATGTTTTTGGGACGGACGCCGGGACGGGGTGAATTTTTTCTATCATTTTCGTCCCGTTAGTAATGCAAATCGAATCGTGTTGCACAAGAGGCAAAACACTAAAAACGTGGGTCTTGTGGAGTGTTTTGGAGCGGGAAAATGCCGGATATTAGCGGTGCCGAACAGTGTACATCGTCGCGCGCGGGTGACGCTCCGTCAAAACAAATCCGCTGGTGGGCTAGCGCGGCCACCGAAAATAGGCAGAAACACACAGGAGGACTTAGCACCTTCGTTTATGAGGGCAATTGTGAAAATCTTTTGTTACAAATTGTTCGAACATTGAAACATTTGGATAGATGGTTTGAAACTGTTCTAAATAAAGAGATTTTTGTGTAGTTACGTTCGAAATGTTTCCAACGTATGTGAAATAAGTTCAAACATGTTATAAGTTTCAATGCTAATTGTTTGAACACTTTAGAACTATTGTGACTTAGACATTCTTTTAATCAAAATAGTTCAAACATATTACAAATATTATACTAAAACCCTCTCGGTGACTTTGAATTGACTCAAATATGTTGTTTTTGGTCATTTCCTTCGTCTCCTGTCAAATCTTCATATGTATACTATGGAAAAACTTCATTCTTCCCTGGGGTTGATCTTTTTTAATTCAATTTTGAACTGGGTTGATTATGCGCAAGAGTGTAATTTTCAGCGGATATTTTTCGACTGGTTTACATGGAAATGGCACGGAATATCCCATTCTTGCAAGGGGAGGATTCTTTAATTATTTTTCAATTTTGAGCTGGAATGATTATGAAAAAGTCCATTTTTTAGCAGAAGTGTATTTGTTAATCAATTAGTGGATATGGTTGTGGACTGGTCCATATTGTGTTGAGGTGCTACTGGAAGACTCAATTTTGGACTGGGCCACTGGGGTGATTCATTTTTTTAGTGAAAGTATTTTAGAATGGTCCATTGTTATTTTGGGAGAGTCCATTTTTTGCATGGCGAGGAGTATGGCTAAACATGCTGTATTTGCTCGCAAATGTTGCCTTTCTAGTTTTTCAAACTTTACACCATTTCAACATCTGTTGGAAAGTAGAATTATTTTTGTAAGCGATTGTTGCTGACAGTACCTCTTGACAGCCCAGGAGCACCTTGGTGGCGAGTCCCAGCACTGCTCCCTGGATCATCTGCAGAGGGGGAAAATGGACACAACATGAAGATTAGATGGCTGGAAATGGACTTTACATGATGTTTTTCATCGGGAGGAATCCTGTAGCAAGAGTTACCTCTGTCATATATAACATGTTAGTTCTGTTCTGTGGTGTTGAGGTCCTTACGATGGGCCATTGTAAACTGTTCTGTGTACTTGAGGGCAGGGACTACGTGACCCTGCATGTACTGTACACAGGGAGCTCTCTGAATGGAATCAAAGTTCTTCTACACAACCATATAGAACCTTTCAGTACTGGCCTAACGAAGGCGACACTGTCATTGATGATCACTTGTTTAAAAACACTTGGTTGTGAAAAAAGAACTTGATAAACCAGTTTACCAAGATGACAAAACTATTTACAGACTTACCTCGTGCAGCTTGTTCTTTTTGCTCTGTTCCTCGCTGCCGAGTTTATCGTTGCTCGCGGTAACAACCGCACTCATCACGTGGGACAACATCGCCATGATGTACCGTAGGCACGGCGATGCTTTCTGTCAATCAATCAATCATCAATCAATCAATTTATCAATGTATGTATCTATAAACAAATCAATATCTTGTCAAGATTATATGGTAAGCATACTTTTATGGATATCTGAAGCATGTTGAGCATCAAGACATTGTCAGATAGGAAACAGGGCTTACATATACAGGCAAAGAAAGAGGTTGCTGTGAGCCCCTTAAACAACAGTTATTTAACTATGAGACAAGCCACACATGTGCACATGCACAAAAAGTCATGCACATGCAAATACATACACACAGACACGCACACACACATGCACACCACTCACCGGTACGGATGACACTATCGTGTTGAACTCCTGCTGTTCCGCTGCCACGCACGTGCGCAGAAGCACACACGACTCGCGCACACAGCCACACACGCGCACACACATGCACACCACTCACCGGTACAGACGACACTATAGTGTTGAACTCCTGCTGTTCCGCTGCCACGCACGTGCGCAGAAGCACACACGACTCGCGCACACACAGCTTCAGGATCAGCTGTACAAGGTCCTCCTTCAACCTGCTGAGGTCAAGACAACGTCAGGTCAACTTAACCGTTTCAAAGCCATGTTATGACAGCAGTAAAGAGACTGTAGTATACATAAAGCATGTCACTGGAACGTATCCTAAGCATACATGTATGTGAGGTTGCATTTGCATATATTCTGTTGATATCCTGTATACTAAGGTTTATATAGCTGTGTCAAAGAGAGATTGTATGCAATAGCCGTGATTCTGATGCAACGTTGACCAAAGAGAACAAAAGAGACTCGGCAGCTATAATAGGTTCATGCTCAGTAAGAGAGACTGAAGGAAGCATGTGTGATACTGATAATGTACTGATAATGTACTGATAATGTACAGATAATACTAAGCATACATGTATGTGAGGTTGCATTTGCATATATTCGGTTGATATCCTGTATACTAAGGTTTATATAGCTGTGTCAAAGAGAGATAGTATACAACAGCCGTGATTCTGATGCAACGTTGACCAAAGAGAACAAAAGAAACTCGGTAGCTGTAATGGGTTCGTGCTCTGAGTGACAGAGAAGGAAGCATGTGTGATACTGGCAAGGTACTGATAATTTACTGATAGTGTACTGATAATGTACTGATAAGGTACTGATAAGGTACTGATAATGTACTGATAAGGTACTGATAATGTACTGATAAGGTACTGATAATGTACTGATAAGGTACTGATAATGTACTGATAAGGTACTGATAATGTACTGATAAGGTACTGATAATGTACTGATAAGGTACTGATAATGTACTGATAAGGTACTGATAATGTACTGATAGTGTACTGATAATGTACTGATAAGGTACTGATAATGTACAGATAATGTACTGATAATGAACGTTGGATGAATTAGAGTCAGTGGGACCAGTAGGACCAGATTTATCTCTTCCTGGGAGGATTTTTGTTAGGACAAACTTGAACTCCAGAAGTCGTACCTGACAGGAGCGGCGGCTTTGTCGGAGGCGGGGCTCGGGTGGGTCAGCTGATCGGCCAGGTCCAACAGGATCAGATCCCGCAGCTTACCCAGGCCGCACTTCTCTTCCCCTGGGGCAGAACAACAATCTGTGTCAACAAGTTAACAAATAAACAAACAAAGATCCCAACCCTAACCCAACAGGATCAAATCCAGCAGTTTACCCAGGCCGCACTTCTCTTCCCCTGGGGCAGAACAACATTCTGTGTCAACAAGTAAACAAATAAACATCCCAACCCTAACCCAACAGGATCAGATCCCGCAGCTTTCCCAGGCCGCACTTCTCTTCCCCTGGGGCAGAACAACAATCTGTGTCAACAAGTTAACAAATAAACAAACAAAGATCCCAACCCTAACCCAACAGGATCAAATCCCGCAGTTTACCCAGGCCGCACTTGTCTTCTCCTGGGGCAGAACAACATTCTGTGTCAACAAATAAACAAACAAACATCCCAACCCTAGCCCAACAGGATCGAATCCCGCAGCTTACCCAAGCCGCACTTCTCTTCCCCTGGGGCAGAACAACATTCCATGTCAACAAGTCAACAAATAAATAAACAAACATCCCAACCCTAACCCAACAGGATCGAATCCCGCAGCTTTGTTTCTTTCTGGGGCAGAACAACATTCCATGTCAACAAGTTAACAAACAAATAAACAAACAAAGATCCCAACCCTAACCCAACAGGATCGAATCCCGCAGCTTACCCAGGCCGCACTTGTCTTCCCCTGGGGCAGAACAACATTCTGTGTCAACAAGTAAACAAATAAACAAACAAACATCCCAACCCTAACCCAACGGGATCGAATCCCGCAGCTTACCCAGGCCGCACTTCTCTTCCCCTGGGGCAGAACAACATTCTGTGTCAACAAGTAAACAAATAAATAAACAAACATCCCAACCCTAACCCAACAGGATCGAATCCAGCAGCTTTGTTTTCTTCTGGGGCAGAACAACATTCCAATCAAACAAACAAACAAACACCTTGTCTCAACCCTAAACCAACAGAATGAAATCTCGCCCTTATATATATATATATATATATATATATATATATATATATATATATATATATATATATATATATACCTACAACACTTTTCTCCTAACATAGGGGTAAAATTACTACCATTTTAGCCATGGGAATCAGATGACGATTGTGATTACTCATATCTTCTAGAGACTTGGCTAAAGTAGGCCAGCTGAGCAACCATCTAGTCAGCCCTTAGCGTGAAAGAACTCAAGCATGCGTGGTTATGACTGCCCAAACAGAATGATAATTAAAAAGAAAGATATCTCTGAGCAGACTTTCCAATACTTACGATCCACTACTCACGGAGTCACGTGTACTATCTACATAACGTGACGTCACCCCAACGGTGGATGGATCATTGCTTGACAAAGACCGATGTCGTCCGGTCGAAAATTTGGGTAAGTCCAATTTTTTGTGTTGGAAATTACAGTTAAAACTTGTTTAAGAATGATTTCTACCAACACAGATGAACTTTCAAGCTAATATTTCTGAGCAGATTGTTCTCACCTTCCATCAGCAGCAGTTTCAGCAGCTTGTTCTGCTCCTCCTCATCAGGGTACAGGACGGTGTGTCCGGCACTGGGGACAACATGATAAACAACAAAGTCATGATAAACAAACAAGTAAAGTCTGTCTGTCTGTCTCTTTCTAACCCTCCGGTCCTCTTCATCAGGGTACAGAACGGTGTGTCCAGCACTGGGGACAACATGATAAACAACAAAGTCATGATAAATAAACAAGTAAAGTCTGTCTGTCTCTTTCTAACCCTCCGGTCCTCTTCACTACAGAACGGTGTGTCCATCACTGGGGACAACATGATAAACAACAAAGTCATGATAAACAAACAAGTAAAGTCTGTCTGTCTGTCTCTTTCTAACCCTCCGGTCCTCTTCATCAGGGTACAGAACGGTGTGTCCAGCACTGGGGACAACATGATAAACAACAAAGTCATGATAAATAAACAAGTAAAGTCTGTCTGTCTCTTTCTAACCCTCCGGTCCTCTTCACTACAGAACGGTGTGTCCATCACTGGGGACAACATGATAAACAACAAAGTCATGATAAACAAACAAGTAAAGTCTGTCTGTCTGTCTCTTTCTAACCCTCCGGTCCTCCTCATCAGGGTACAGAACGGTGTGACCAGCACTGGAAAAAACATGATAAACAACAAAGTCATGATAAACAAACAAGTAAAGTCTGTCTGTCTGTCTCTTTCTAACCCTCCAGTCCTCTTCATCAGGGTACAGAACGGTGTGTCCGGCACTGGAAACAACATGATAAACAACAAAGTCATGATAAACAAACAAGTAAAGTCTGTCTGTCTGTCTCTTTCTAACCCTCCGGTCCTCCTATCAGGGTACAGAACGGTGTGTCCGGCACTGGAAACAACATGATAAACAACAAAGTCATGATAAATAAACAAGTAAAGTCTGTCTGTCTGTCTCTTTCTAACCCTCCGGTCCTCATCAGGGTACAGAACGGTGTGTCCAGCACTGGGGACAACATGATAAACAACAAAGTCATGATAAACAAACAAGTAAAGTCTGTCTGTCTGTCTCTTTCTAACCCTCCGGTTGTCTTCATCAGGGTACAGAACGGTGTGTCCGGCACTGGAAACAACATGATAAACAACAAAGTCATGATAAACAAACAAGTAAAGTCTGTCTGTCTGTCTCTTTCTAACCCTCCGGTCCTCATCAGGGTACAGAACGGTGTGTCCGGCACTGGGGACAACATGATAAACAACAAAGTCATGATAAACAAACAAGTAAAGTCTGTCTGTCTGTCTCTTTCTAACCCTCCGGTCCTCTTCATCAGGGTACAGAACGGTGTGTCCGGCACTGGAAACAACATGATAAACAACAAAGTCATGATAAACAAACAAGTAAAGTCTGTCTGTCTGTCTCTTTCTAACCCTCCGGTCCTCTTCATCAGGGTACAGAACGGTGTGTCCAGCACTGGGGACAACATGATAAACAACAAAGTCATGATAAACAACAAAGTCATGATAAATAAACAAGTAAAGTCTGTCTGTCTGTCTCTTTCTAACCCTCCGGTCCTCTTCATCAGGGTACAGAACGGTGTGTCCAGCACTGGGGACAACATGATAAACAACAAAGTCATGATAAACAAACAAGTAAAGTCTGTCTGTCTGTCTCTTTCTAACCCTCCGGTCCTCCTCATCAGGGTACAGAACGGTGTGACCAGCACTGGAAAAAACATGATAAACAACAAAGTCATGATAAACAAACAAGTAAAGTCTGTCTGTCTGTCTCTTTCTAACCCTCCAGTCCTCTTCATCAGGGTACAGAACGGTGTGTCCGGCACTGGAAACAACATGATAAACAACAAAGTCATGATAAACAAACAAGTAAAGTCTGTCTGTCTGTCTCTTTCTAACCCTCCGGTCCTCCTATCAGGGTACAGAACGGTGTGTCCGGCACTGGAAACAACATGATAAACAACAAAGTCATGATAAATAAACAAGTAAAGTCTGTCTGTCTGTCTCTTTCTAACCCTCCGGTCCTCATCAGGGTACAGAACGGTGTGTCCAGCACTGGGGACAACATGATAAACAACAAAGTCATGATAAACAAACAAGTAAAGTCTGTCTGTCTGTCTCTTTCTAACCCTCCGGTTGTCTTCATCAGGGTACAGAACGGTGTGTCCGGCACTGGAAACAACATGATAAACAACAAAGTCATGATAAACAAACAAGTAAAGTCTGTCTGTCTGTCTCTTTCTAACCCTCCGGTCCTCATCAGGGTACAGAACGGTGTGTCCGGCACTGGGGACAACATGATAAACAACAAAGTCATGATAAACAAACAAGTAAAGTCTGTCTGTCTGTCTCTTTCTAACCCTCCGGTCCTCTTCATCAGGGTACAGAACGGTGTGTCCGGCACTGGAAACAACATGATAAACAACAAAGTCATGATAAACAAACAAGTAAAGTCTGTCTGTCTGTCTCTTTCTAACCCTCCGGTCCTCTTCATCAGGGTACAGAACGGTGTGTCCAGCACTGGGGACAACATGATAAACAACAAAGTCATGATAAACAACAAAGTCATGATAAATAAACAAGTAAAGTCTGTCTGTCTGTCTCTTTCTAACCCTCCGGTCCTCTTCATCAGGGTACAGAACGGTGTGTCCAGCACTGGGGACAACATGATAAACAACAAAGTCATGATAAACAAACAAGTAAAGTCTGTCTGTCTGTCTCTTTCTAACCCTCCGGTCCTCCTATCAGGGTACAGAACGGTGTGTCCAGCACTGGAAACAACATGATAAACAACAAAGTCATGATAAACAAACAAGTAAAGTCTGTCTGTCTGTCTCTTTCTAACCCTCCGGTCCTCTTCATCTGGGTACAGAACGGTGTGTCCAGCACTGGGGACAACATGATAAACAACAAAGTCATGATAAATAAACAAGTAAAGTCTGTCTGTCTGTCTCTTTCTAACCCTCCAGTCCTCATCATCTGGGTACAGAACGGTGTGTCCAGCACTGGGGACAACATGATAAACAACAAAGTCATGATAAACAAACAAGTAAAGTCTGTCTGTCTGTCTCTTTCTAACCCTCCGGTCCTCTTCATCTGGGTACAGAACGGTGTGTCCAGCACTGGGGACAACATGATAAACAACAAAGTCATGATAAACAAACAAGTAAAGTCTGTCTGTCTGTCTCTTTCTAACCCTCCGGTCCTCTTCATTAGGGTACAGAACGGTGTGTCCGGCACTGGAAACAACATGATAAACAACAAAGTCATGATAAATAAACAAGTAAAGTCTGTCTGTCTGTCTCTTTCTAACCCTCCGGTCCTCTTCATCTGGGTACAGAACGGTGTGTCCAGCACTGGGGACAACATGATAAACAACAAAGTCATGATAAACAAACAAGTAAAGTCTGTCTGTCTGTCTCTTTCTAACCCTCCGGTCCTCTTCATTAGGGTACAGAACGGTGTGTCCGGCACTGGAAACAACATGATAAACAACAAAGTCATGATAAACAAACAAGTAAAGTCTGTCTGTCTGTCTCTTTCTAACCCTTCGGTCCTCTTCATCAGGGTACAGAACGGTGTGTCCAGCACTGGAAACAACAGGATAAACAACAAAGTCATGATAAATAAACAAGTAAAGTCTGTCTGTCTGTCTCTTTCTAACCCTTCGGTCCTCTTCATCAGGGTACAGAACGGTGTGTCCAGCACTGGAAACAACAGGATAAACAAGTAATGTCTATGTCTGTCCAGCAAGAAAATGCAACTTTACTCTTTCTAACCCTCTGGTTGTCTTCATCAGGGTACAGAACATACTATCCAGGACTAAAAACAACATACTATTAGGTACAAAGAACATGATAAACAAGTTGTCTATGTCTGTCCGACAAAAAATTTCTGCTTTACTCTTTCTAACCCTCTGGTTGTCTTTGTCAGGGTACAGAACGGTGTGTCCAATGCTGGGGACAGGAAAGGGAAAAAATTCACACTTTCAAACCTTCTTCTCCTTAGATTTGATGCAAGCAGTTATTTTTGGTTCAAGTTAAAAGAAATCAGAGACAGTAGCATGTCACTCACCATGATGATGAACACTTTTCAACCCCTTTTATAATATACCACTACTACACAGACTTCTTGCGAGCAAATATGTTTATTTGGACTTTTTACGTTAAAAGGAAAAAACGGCTAAGCATCTCTCACCTGCAGACGTTCGCTGCCTCCTCCTGAATCCTGGGGCAGGGGGACGTCGTCAGCAGACGCCACACCAGCGTCCTGAGAATACAGCAGATTAAAAACTGGTGAACTTCGATTCAACATCGACCAACACACCAGAATACATATCACCATGCAGGGGTTTTTCTAGAAAAATTAAACAAGAGGGAGCACACGCATGCAAGGGAGCAAATTCTATGTATTCATGGAAGAACCGATCGCTGAGGGAAGGCTGTATGCTGGATATTAAGCTAAAATCTGAATTCAACAAGGGGGTGCTGGGCTGAAACAAGAGGGTGCAGCGCCCCTCTTTCCTGATTTAGATGAACCCCTGACCATATAATCATAAACAACCAGCAGACGCCACACCAACGTCCTGAACACAAAAGAAAAAACTGGTAAATGAATAGTTTATTTGCATCAAAGGGCAATACAATCACACAGTAGCAGCTGTTATAAGCTGAAGTGGAGTATTTGGTTTACAATGCATTAAAACTTGTCCTGCAAACACTATAGATTAAAACTCACTTAAACTTTGACCAACACACCACACTATGTACCTGTGGTCCACCATGTATAACATGAACAACCTGCCAAATCACCTGACAGAGCCCCAGCAGTGTTCTCGCCAGGCCTTTTCAGCATAGGGGCCCCCTATGCTGTGATTTGGACCCCTGTGCTGTGTTTTAACCAGCATAGGGGTGTTTCTTTCTGGGAGAACCTTGTGACCCTTCATAAATCTTATAAAAAGGTCATATTTGGCTTTAGAATAAGGCTGTGACAGAGGAAACACTTTACTTCACCAAATTTATCCCTCAAAATGTAGAAAATAGTGCCTCATTGGGTTATCAATTTAAAGATTTTTCTCGGGAGCATGCCAAACTCCCTACTCTTGTCATGCATATGTCTATGGCACTCTGTGCGTGACTTGCGTTGCGTAAAGTTGGCCTCCTTTACCTGACCCCTATGCTGTGAAAAGATTCTGGCGAGAACACTGCCCAGGACCTACATGTATCTATCACCTGTACACAGACTTCCTAGAACCCACCTGGTTTTCTTCACCAGCATGGCCTCCTCCTCAGACTCCTTCTTGAAGATGAAGGACTTGAAAATCACCTGAAGAAACAAACAAACAACATGAGAAATATAGAATTATAGTCTATTTTCTTGCATGAGCAAGTTACAAGACAACAGCATAAAAATATATGATCCTCAGTCTGCAGTTAAACCTTAAGTTGTCCTGTGAGCTGTCCTGTGTCAAAAAGCCACGGTCAACATTGAGTTATTTTGTACAGCTGTACCTGTAGGACGGCCAGCAGACGCAAGGTCAGCCTGCTGTACTCTGTACTGTCACACAATCAAGATCGTAAGTACAGTAATGCTAGACAGCTGCACTACAGTAGAAACAGCAACGTTACACAGCTAACCTGAAGGACGATGAGCACACACAAGGTCAGCCTGCTGTCCTGGTTGCTGACTGCGCTGTCCAGGATGTCACAGACACAGTCAAGGTGTCGGGTTAGGGTTAGGCTAGACTACAGTAGGGACAGTACAGCTGTACCTGAAGGATGATGAGCACACACAAGGTCAGCCTGCTGTCCTGGTTGCTGACTGCGCTGTCCAGGATGTCACAGACACAGCCGAGGTGTCGGGTTAGGGTTAGACTAGACTACAGTAGGGACAGTACAGCTGTACCTGAAGGACGATGAGCACACACAAGGTCAGCCTGCTGTCCTGGTTGCTGACTGCGCTGTGCAGGATGTCGCAGACACAGCCGAGGTGTCGGGTTAGGGTTAGACTAGACTACAGTAGGGACAGTACAGCTGTACCTGAAGGACGATGAGCACACACAAGGTCAGCCTGCTGTCCTGGTTGCTGACTGCGCTGTGCAGGATGTCGCAGACACAGCCGAGGTGTCGGGTTAGGGTTAGACTAGACTACAGTAGGGACAGTACAGCTGTACCTGAAGGACGATGAGCACACACAAGGTCAGCCTGCTGTCCTGGTTGCTGACTGCGCTGTGCAGGATGTCGCAGACACAGCCGAGGTGTCGGGTTAGGGTTAGACTAGACTACAGTAGGGACAGTACAGCTGTACCTGAAGGACGATGAGCACACACAAGGTCAGCCTGCTGTCCTGGTTGCTGACTGCGCTGTGCAGGATGTCGCAGACACAGCCGAGGTGTCGGGTTAGGGTTAGACTAGACTACAGTAGGGACAGTACAGCTGTGGTGGTACAGCCAGTGTGGCGGATACCTGTGTAAAGTAAACAGGTGGTGGTACAGCCAGTGTGGCGGGAACCTGTGTGGTGTAAACCTGTTGTGTTGGTACAGCCAGTGTGGCGGAAATCAGTGTGGTGTAAACCTGTTGTGTTGGTACAACCTGTGTGGTGTAAACCTGTTGTGTTGGTACAACCTGTGTGGTGTAAACCTGTTGTGTTGGTACAGCTAGTGTGGTAGAAACCTGTGTGGCATACGTCTGTGTGGGTGATAATTTTTCAATAACAAAATGGAACTCCATTACACTTGCATTTTCCTGGCCCTTTGTCTGATGCTTGGCAAGGCTCAGCCAGGAGCACAGCCAATAGACAAACACGAGATAAAGGACGTACATGTCACATGCGACTTCAGAACTGACTGCACCTCTGACTGGGCTACGTTTGCCTTTATGATTAAGCACAGTGGGGTGAATGGGACTCATTTCGGTCACAAGAAAATAATGATGCACAATGATAGTACAAAGTTATCATTGATTATGATTTTGCTTCTAAGTGGAGATGTCGAGATAAATCCTGGGCCTAGACCGCCAAAGTTTCCCTGCGGGAGCTGTAACAAAGCTGTACAACATACCCATACTGCAATTTGTTGTGACGGCTGCGGTAAATGGTATCATAAAGACTGCATTGAGCTATGTTCTCAGGTGTATACTGCATTAGAAACACACCAATCATACTCGTGGATTTGCTGTGACTGTGGCATACCAAACTTTGCATCAGCTATGTTTGACATAACTGATGATACTTTTCATTCAGTAAACTCATTTGATACACTGAGCTCTAGTGCAAGCTTGACAGATGACTCCCCGGTTGCTACATCCACTCCACTTAGATCTAAGCAGGGTAACCCCAATATGAGGGGTCGTGGTTTCAAAAAGACCAATGGTAAACTCTTACTGGTAAACTGCCAGAGTATTCGAAACAAAAAAGCCGAACTGGCGACTGTAATTGACACGTACAAACCAGATATAATAGCAGGCACAGAGTCATGGCTTAATCAAGACATAGCAAGCAGTGAGATATTCCCTGACAACTACATAGCTCACCGTAAAGATAGACAGACTGGCCCTGGAGGTGGTGTATTCCAGGTTAACAGGGATGATTTGATTGTCACACACAGGCCAGATCTAGACACAGACTGTGAGATCATTTGGACACAGACTCAACTAGCAGGAAAGAAACCACTAATGATTGGTACATACTATAGACCTCCATCGGACCAGGGCAATAGCCTGGATGAACTGGACAAGTCCATAAGTAAGATGGGACCTAAAATTAACTCTGACAACGTGATCATCCTTGGAGACTTTAACACACCTGGTATAAATTGGGAAGCACTACAGATAACACTCAGAGCAATTCAGGACAGGCACAGAAGCTACTGCACTTAGTGGATAACCATGGGTTATTCCAAACAGTTCAAGAGCCCACTAGGAATGGTAATCTCTTGGACCTGGTCTTAGTTAATAACCCAAACATAATCGAAAAGACCACAGTAGTTCCTGGAATAAGTGACCACGACATGGTATTGGTGGATGTCAACCTTGCACCCAAACAAAACAGGAAACCCAAGAGAAAAGTGTACATTCGAACTAAAGCTGATGAACCGGCCATCAAGAGTGACCTAAGTGATTATGCAACGAACTTTAACAAACGAACCGAGGATATGTCCGTGACACAGAAGTGGGATGATTTTAAAGACAAAATAAAGCACACGATGAACTTGCACATCCCTAGTAAAACAACATCAAGCAGATACAACCTGCCTTGGTTCAACAGAAACCTAAGAAGGCATTGTCGTAAGAAACAACGTCTTTACAACAAAGCTAAGAGAACAGGGCGAGAGGAAGACATGAACAAATACAAGAGAGTTAAGAAGGGCGTACAGAAAAGCATAAGAGCAGCACATTCAAAATATGTGGCAGACATACTGGGGGAAGCCATAATTGACAAACCCAAAACATTCTGGTCATACATAAAAGGCCTAAGAAGAGACCTTGTCGGCGTAGCCCCTCTAAAGATTGGTAATTCCATTGTCAGTGATAGCGAGAAAAAAGCAGAGGCACTCAGTTCACAGTTTAAAAGTGTGTTCACAGAGGAAGACACAACAAACATGCCAACTCTCGGACAGCCCTGTACCCCTCCCATGGAACACATAGTGATTTCCCCTAATGGTGTCGAAAAAATGCTCCAAGGTCTCAATCCATCTAAAGCATCTGGTCCAGACCAAATACCTCCTTGGTTCCTCAAAATGACAGCCACCGAAATAGCACCTGTGTTAACCAATATTTTCCAACACTCGTTAGACACAGGAGAAATTCCCAAAGACTGGAGGGATGCAAATATATGTGCCATTTTTAAAAAGGGAGATAGAGCTGTCCCCGGCAACTACCGACCTGTATCACTGACCTGTATATCCTGCAAACTACTTGAACACATTATCCATAGTCATGTCATGAAACACTTAGAAAGTTTCAACATATTGACTGACTACCAACATGGATTCAGAGCAAAGCGATCCACAGAAACACAGCTTATATTGACAGCTCACGACATAGCTGGCGCACTGAACAGTAAAAAACAGGTAGATCTAGCAATTCTTGATTTTACTAAAGCTTTCGATAAAGTCCCACATAGCAGACTCATCACTAAACTAGAGCACTACGGAATTCAAGGCACCACACTAAATTGGTTGAAGGCTTTCTTGACCAATAGGGAACAGACGGTAGTGGTAGAAGGCAAGGCCTCAGCTCCAGTTAGAGTTGCGTCAGGCGTACCACAGGGAACTGTTCTGGGACCGTTACTCTTCCTCCTGTACATAAATGACTTACCAGACCAGCTTGATTCAAATGTTAGGTTATTTGCCGATGACTGCCTGTTATATATAGAGTTGTCCACACAGAGTGATTCACAGCTTTTGCAAGAAGATTTGAACACACTCGAAGAATGGCAAAGCAGATGGCTAATGCAGTTTAATCCGGAAAAATGTTACATCATGCATATAACAAACAAACGAAACCCAATTGTAACCACCTACCAGTTCTGTGGACAGGCTCTAGCAACAGCAAAGAGCCACCCGTACCTAGGCGTTACATTAACAACGGGGCTAAAGTGGAACACCCATATCAACAAAGTAACAACTAAGGCTAAACAGACATTGGGAGTGATCAAACGTAATTTGTGGGCATGCCCAGCAAAGGTAAAATCACTTGCATACACGTCTCTAGTAAGACCAAACCTTGAATATGCTGCAACAGTTTGGGATCCATACACAAAGAAGGATATAGATAAACTCGAGAGGGTGCAGAACCAAGCTGCCAGATTCTGCACGAACAACTATGAAAGGGGCGCCAGTGTAACAAAAATGAAAGCAGACCTGCAATGGATGTCACTTGAGGACAGGAGAACAATGTCCAGACTTTGCATGATGTACAAGATGACTAATAAACTTGTGGACGTACCGACTGATAAGTATCTAATGCCAGCTCAGAAGAGGACCAGAAATAGTCATGCTTTTAAGTACCAGAGTTATCAGCCAAGGATTGACGTGTTCAAAAATTCGTATTTCCCGAGAACCATAGTAGAATGGAACTCGTTGTCATCAAGTACTGTAGGAGCTTCATCACTAAGTAGCTTTAAAGAACGGTTGCAGTCAGATATGCAAAGACTAGGTGTAACAGACCGTTCGGTGTAATATGACCAGCTGCTGCCGCGCCGCGTGCCTGCGAAGCTGGTGTGTTACGCCTGATGGCGGTTATACCGGCTATATAGATACAGATACAGGTACCTGAAGGACGATGAGCACACACAAGGTCAGCCTGCTGTCCTGGTTGCTGACTGCGCTGTCCAGGATGTCGCAGACACAGCCCAGGTGTCGGGTGTCGATGTTGGGCTGCTGCAGGAGGATCTTCCCCAGAACCGTGTTCAGGAGGTCGGAGGTCAGCTGGTGGCAGCAGCTGAACCCGACGTGTCGCATCAGCTGGTTGATGACCTCTGGACACGCCACAAGGTTATCTGGGAGGGGGGGGGGTGAAACGGTTGAACTTTATAGACAATCATTTTTCCATTAGAAACACTTAATTGCCTCAAGGACAGAGGTTCAGCCGGAAGGTGCTATTTTTTGTTGTGCATTTCTGTCCTTGTACCTATAACTCAATATCCATTCAATGGATTGGTGTGATTTTGATGTGCGGGTAGTTATTGACTACAGTATTTGGCCATTTTGGACCCCCTAGCAGTATTTTCATGTACGGGAGCAATAAAGGCCAAAGTCCTCTGACTTGGACAAGGTTCCCGGATGTCCGTGTCTGTCCCCAGCCGCCTGCACACGTGGTTAGTTACTATTTATGTACTGGTTGGGTTAATGAGAGTGTACTAACCTTGGTTGCGAATTGGTTGGGTACTGGTTGGGTACTGGTTAGGTACTGGTTGGGTTAATGAGTGTGTACTAACCCTGGGGTGGTTCCTGGATGGCCGTGTCTATCCCCAGCCGTCTGCACACGTGGTGCGGAGCCTGGTTAGGTACTGGTTAGGTACTGGTTAGGTACTGGTTAGGTACTGGTTAGGTTAATGATGTGTACTAACCCTGGGGTGGTTCCCGGATGTCCACATTAATCACCAGCCGTCTGCACACGTGATGCAGAGCCTGGTTAGGTACTGGTTGGGTACTGGTTG
The DNA here is from genome assembly GCA_035149815.1 of Branchiostoma lanceolatum. Classification (NCBI taxonomy): domain Eukaryota; kingdom Metazoa; phylum Chordata; class Leptocardii; order Amphioxiformes; family Branchiostomatidae; genus Branchiostoma; species Branchiostoma lanceolatum. The sequence goes on from CM068866.1 coordinate 43,796,533, forward strand.
GGTACTGGTTAGGTACTGGTTGGGTACTGGTTGGGTACTGGTTGGGTACTGGTTGGGTACTGGTTAGGTACTGGTTAGGTACTGGTCAGGTACTGGTTAGGTACTGGTTGGGTACTGGTTGGGTACTGGTTGGGTACTGGTTGGGTACTGGTCAGGTACTGGTTAGGTACTGGTTGGGTACTGGTTGGGTACTGGTTAGGTTAATGAGTGTTTACTAACCCTGGGGTGGTTCCCGGATGTCCACATTAATCCCCAGCCGTCTGCACACGTGATGCAGAGCCTGGTTAGGTACTGGTTAGGTACTGGTTGAGTACTGGTTAGGTACTGGTTAGGTACTGGTAAGGTACTGGTTGGGTACTGGTTGGGTACTGGTTGGGTACTGGTTGGGTACTGGTCAGGTACTGGTTAGGTACTGGTTAGGTACTGGTTGGGTACTGGTTAGGTACTGGTTGGGTACTGGTTAGGTACTGGTTGGGTACTGGTTGGGTACTGGTTGGGTACTGGTTGGGTACTGGTTAGGTACTGGTTGGGTACTGGTTGGGTACTGGTTAGGTACTGGTTGGGTACTGGTTAGGTACTGGTTAGGTACTGGTCAGGTACTGGTTAGGTACTGGTTGGGTACTGGTTGGGTACTGGTTGGGTACTGGTTGGGTACTGGTCAGGTACTGGTTGGGTACTGGTTAGGTACTGGTTAGGTACTGGTTGGGTACTGGTTGGGTACTGGTTAGGTACTGGTTGGGTACTGGTTGGGTACTGGTTAGGTACTGGTTAGGTACTGGTTAGGTACTGGTAAGGTACTGGTTGGGTACTGGTTGGGTACTGGTTGGGTACTGGTTAGGTACTGGTTGGGTACTGGTTAGGTACTGGTTGGGTACTGGTTGGGTACTGGTTAGGTACTGGTTAGGTACTGGTTAGGTACTGGTTAGGTACTGGTTAGGTACTGGTTAGGTACTGGTTAGGTACTGGTTAGGTACTGGTTAGGTAATGGTTAGGTTAATGATGTGTACTAACCCTGGGGAGGTTCCCGGATGTCCACATTAATCCCCAGCCGCCTGCACACGTGGTGCGGAGCCTGGTTAGGTACTGGTTAGGTACTGGTTAGGTACTGGTTAGGTACTGGTGAGGTTAATGAGAGTGTACTAACTTTGGGGAGGTTCCCGGATGGCCGTGTCTATCCCCAGCCGCCTGCAGACGTGGTGCGGAGCCTGGTTGCCCGGGTTGTGCCACTGGTCCACCCAGTCGCCCGAACAGGTCCAGATCAGGTTGTTTACAGCGTCGTAGCACACCCCTGGGGCAATCAGACATCATTCGTGGAGTTGGGAAAATGACAGTGCTGAGACTCAATATACTGTACCTGTCTCTATATAGCTGGTATAACTGCCATTCAGCGTAACACACCAGCTTCAATATTTGAGTGGTTTAATTTTGGTTGCCTTTGTAGACCAGACATTTGTTCAATTACTACAGCAAACGGCCCACTGGTAGTGGCGTGTGTTCATCTCCCATGCTCCTTGTCATAAATGCTGAGTGCAAAGCAGAGAAAGCAGAATGTACCATTTTTTAAAAATCTTTGGTATGACCCGGCCACATTGGGTATCGAACCTGCAGCCTCCCAGATACAAATCGAGCAATCTACAATTGAGCTACTGCACTGACCTTGCAATGGGGAAAGAAAAGGTGAAAATGACGTACCGAGGCCCTGAACGCTGGCGCCTCTGGCGAGGGAACACGTGGGAGCATCGACAAGTTCGCACCGGTTTGTGTACTGTCCGCTGACCGTGCTGAAGCACAGGCTCGTCGCCAAGACTACGGAAACAAAAACAAAAACAAACATGTTAAGCCACACCAATAAGCCTCTTCATGGTTCCAACTGCACATGCGCACCAAAAAGCATTATCATAAGTCAAAGTTGAAGTGTATTAAGCATGATCTAGGCAAGAACTGTTCACAAGTTAGAGGCATTCACCTTTGACAGACATTTTGCATGTGAAGTTGGAACCATATTATTTTATTTGTTGGTTTTCTGAATCTAAAAAAAAAAGAGAAAAGTTGACAACTAGAATTCAAAGTGACCACCAATGTTAAAGAATTGCATGTTTTGGATGCATGCTAGTTCGATGCAAAGAGAATAACTCAAGAATCTGTGGATGGATGTTCATGATGTTTTGTAGGTGGGTGGGTGTCAGAAAGACAAAGGTCAAGTTCGAGAATGGGTCTCCTGGCGGCTTCCTGCGATACTGCATCAGAAGTTCTATGTTTGGGTTTGTATTCAAAAACATTTTAGTTACTGAGACCAGCTTACCTCTGAGGGACGACAGACTGGTGCCGCTGCCAAATAAGGAGCGTGCTGCAGAACTGGAGCTGCTGCCAGGGGGCGCTGTGAGCATGACCAGGGTGCTGCCGCAGGTGTAGATAGGCGTCCTGCGCAGGAGCTTCAGGCTCAGCCCACAGCTGCTGGCAGCTGGAAAACATCGCACAGGACAGCCTTAGGACGTACCATTGGAGAAAAGGGTATAATAATGATCAGGAGCTTCAGGCTCAGCCCACAGCTGCTGGCAGCTGGAAAACATCGCACAGGACAGCCTTAGGATGTACCATTGGAGAAATGGGTATAATAATGGTCAGGAGCTTCAGGCTCAGCCCACAGCTGCTGGCAGCTGGAAAACATCACACAGGACAGCCTTAGGACGTACCATTGGAGAAATGGGTATAATAATGGTCAGGAGCTTCAGGCTCAGCCCACAGCTGCTGGCAGCTGGAAAACATTGCACAGGACAGCCTTAGGACGTACCATTGAAGAAATGGGTAAAAATAAGGATCCTGACCCTCCCGAAGAAAACTTCCACATGGAACAGCCCACAACTTCAGGTCTCGGTTCTGAGTTTTTCTTACGATTCGGGGCCGATCTGACTCATTCTGACTTGTTCTCAGAAAGGCGACAACTTGGTTCTTCAGACATCATTTTCCGGGCAATTCAATGTTTCCGGTGGAAAGAGGTGCCACTAACCGAAAGACAAAACTTTTCTGTGGAAATGTTATTTTTGGTAAAACCATCATTAAAAGCAATTTTTGACTCAAACCTGCTATTTTGGGGCATTCTTCTGACGCTGCTGCAAGGAAAAGACAAATTTTCCTGGGATAATGACTGACTGAATGCGGCTGCAGGATGTTTCTACCATGTGACTGCAGCAGCAGAAAACTACTACTAATGACTGACACGGGAATAAAGGTCATCGTTCGCCTGTGTGCTTAAGCCTGTTATCCTGACAAAGGGTGTTCAGATACATAAAATGTTACTCAGGTTTATAAAAGTCGAGACTTACTGGAGGTTTCCTCCCTAACACCTGGCGTGGTGGTTCTGCCCATGAAGTAGCACCAGTAAGACACAGTTAAAGGGAGATGAGACTAACAGCAGGTTTGAATACAGTGTAAGAATGACTTGTTGGTTAGAGACTTACTGGAGGTCTCCTCCCTAGCACCGCCAGTATAGGCGTGGTGTTTTCCCCCCATGTAGTAACACACAGTTTAAGAGAGATGAGAGTTACTGCAGGTTTGAATGCATGTAGTGTAAGAATGACTTGTTGGTTTGTTAGAGACTTACTGAAGGTCTCCTCCCTGACACCTGGCGTGGTGTTTCTGCCCATGAAGTAGCACCAGTAAGACCCAGTTTAAGGGAGATGAGACTAACGGCAGGTTTGAATACACGGTGTAAGAATGACTTGTTTGGTTTGTTAGAGACTTACTGGAGGTTTCCTCCTTGACACCTGTTGTGGTGGTTCTGCCCATGAAGTAGCACCAGTAAGACCCAGTTTAAGGGAGATGAGACTAACGGCAGGTTTGAATACACGGTGTAAGAATGACTTGTTGGGTTGAGACTTACTGGAGGTCTCCTCCCTAGCACCGCCAGTAGGCGTGGTGTTCCCGCCCGTCAGCGCGATGAGCGAGGCCGCGGAGGTCGAGCGCGTGTACGGCCGCAGGCGCGACAGCAGAGCCTCGTTCAGCGACTTCGACGTGTCGCCTTCCTTCCGCTGCATCATGACCCGCGGGGCCAACGGTACGGCTACAACGGTACCGCTCTGGTCCTGGAAATGGAGTAAAACATGTGAGAATCGGTAACTTTGAACACCTTCCGCTGCAATCATGACCCGCGGCGCCAGCGGGACCACAACAATGGTACCGCCCTGGTCCTAGATATGAAATAAAACGTGAGAATCGATAACCCTAGGCCTGAACCCTAACCCTTTCCGTAACTTTGGAATATAACACGTCATCAGAGCCTTGGGGCCTTCTGCAATCTGCAACTGAACTAAAAACCAACAGTTGAAGTACTGACTTACATGTACTATCTAAACATACATTGGGATCGTATGTCAGACTCGTAAATTTTTCCGTTATCTATCTTGTACACATGTATATTTATGTATGTTGGATTAATTTCTTACTCCTGTTTTATATTCATCTTTCTAAGGAGAGGGCTTCACGTAAGCAAGTGGTGCTTTTTGCCCAATCCACAAAAAGTATATTTGATTAGAAGAAAATGAAATGAATAAACAAACCTGTAGTCTGAACATGTCCATGTAGACGGGTGGGTTGCCTATCGGGGGATTGTTTATTTCAGACTTGTAAATAAACAAATAAACAAGTGCTGACCTGTAGCCTGAACATGTCCATGTAGACGGGCGGGTTGCGTATCGGGGGATTGTTTAATTTCAGACTTGTAGATAAACAAATAAAGAAGTGCTGACCTGAAGTCTGAACATGTCCATGTAGACTGGCGGGTTGCGTATCGGGGGATTGTTTAATTTCAGACTTGTAGATAAACAAATAAAGAAGTGCTGACCTGAAGTCTGAACATGTCCATGTAGACTGGCGGGTTGCGTATCGGGGGATTGTTTAATTTCAGACTTGTAGATAAACAAATAAAGAAGTGCTGACCTGAAGTCTGAACATGTCCATGTAGACTGGCGGGTTGCGTATCGGGGGATTGTTTACTTCAGACTTGTAAATAAACAAATAAACAAGTGCTGACCTGTAGTCTGAACAGGTCCATGTAGACGGGCGGGTTGCGTTTTGGGGGATTGTTTATTTCAGACTTGTAAATAAACAAATAAACAAGTGCTGACCTGTAGTCTGAACATGTCCATGTAGACGGGCGGGTTGCGTATCGGGGGATTGTTTATTTCAGACTTGTAAATAAACAAATAAACAAGTGCTGACCTGTAGTCTGAACATGTCCATGTAGACGTGCGGGTTGCGTATCGGGGGATTGTTTATTTCAGACTTGTAAATAAACAAATAAACAAGTGCTGACCTGTAGTCTGAACATGTCCATGTAGACGGACGGGTTGCTTATCGGGGGATTGTTTATTTCAGACTTGTAAATAAACAAATAAACAAGTGCTGACCTGTAGTCTAAACATGTCCATGTAGACGGGCGGGTTGCTTATCGGGGGATTGTTTATTTCAGACTTGTAAATAAACAAATAAACAAGTGCTGACCTGTAGTCTAAACATGTCCATGTAGACGGGCGGGTTGCGCACGTTCTTGTCAGAGAGCAGTGCGGGGCTCCAGACCCAGTAGAAGTAGACGCCGTCGCTGGTCAGGGCGAGGGTCGTGATGGCCGCACTGCTGACATACTCCTCGGGCGCGGGAACCGACGCTACACACTGCCGACAGGAACCAAGGGGAGACAATGTCATTTTTCTTTCATTCATGATGTAACATTCATCATTATCATCATTATCATCATCATCATCATCTTCACCGCTGATGACATGCTGATGACAACGCTGTCACATTGCAACTGCAGTCAAACCTGGTCGTCAACCACCTGGCACAGGCAACCACCTCCAGGCACAGGCCACATCTAAGCAGCCCCTAAGGCTTCCATTTTTACATAGTTAACCCCACCCTGTCCTCAGCAACCATTTTTCCTCAACAACCGTTTTCTTCAGTCTTTGAGTAGTTGCTGAATACAGGTTTGACTGTCAGGGTTTTCTAAGCAAAAATGTGAAGAAGCAGAATGAAATGGTCAAAATATTATACTGTCAAGTGTGTAGATTTTACTTGTAAGGTGTGCTTACCTGTACGGTGTGCATACCTGTATGGTGTGTGGAAGTTACCTGTAGGGTATTCATACCTGTAAGGTGTGTGGAAGTTACCTGTAGGGTATTCATACCTGTAAGGTGTGTGGAAGTTACCTGTAGGGTATTCATACCTGTAAGGTGTGTGGAAGTTACCTGTAGGGTATTCATACCTGTAAGGTGTGTGGAAGTTACCTGTAGGGTATTCATACCTGTAAGGTGTGTGGAAGTTACCTGTAGGGTATTCATACCTGTAAGGTGTGTGGAAGTTACCTGTAGGGTATTCATACCTGTAAGGTGTGTGGAAGTTACCTGTACTGTATTCATACCTGTAAGGTGTGTGGAAGTTACCTGTAGGGTATTCATACCTGTAAGGTGTGTGGAAGTTACCTGTAGGGTATTCATACCTGTAAGGTGTGTGGAAGTTACCTGTAGGGTATTCATACCTGTAAGATGTGTGGAAGTTACCTGTACGGTATTCATACCTGTAAGGTGTGTGGATTTTACCTGTAAGGTGTGTAGATTTTACCTTTAAGGTGTGTGGATTTTACCTGTAAGGTGTGCTTACGGTACCTGTACAGTGTGCATACCTGTAAGGTGTGGGGATTTTACCTGTAAGGTATGTAGATTTTACCTATAAGGTGTGTGGATTTTACCTGTAAGGTGTGTGGATTTTACCTGTAAGGTGTGGATATTACCTGTAAGGTGTGTGGACTGAGGATGTTGAGCAGGACTTTCTGCTTGCCGTCGAAGTTAGCGGGTCGATGCACGAGGCGGCCGCCCCCCCACACCACCCAGCCCTGCTCCAGCTGGGGGTTACGGGCATACAGGAATCCTCTGTAAAACAGGAGGGGTCAGTAACTTTGTAACCCCTTACACACCCTCACACTGTCACACACACTCCCTCACACTGTCATACAGAATCCCCTGTAAAACAGGAGAAGTCAGTAGCTTCTTAACCCCCTCATACACCCTCAGATGCACACCCAAACACAAACACACACTCTCTGACACTCTCACACACACACACACACACAGATACACAGATACACACACACACACACACACACACACACACACACAGATACACAGATACACACACACACACACAGATACACACACACACACACACACACACACACAGATACACAAGCCAATACTACACTAGTACTCCACTTGAGTGAAGTAAAAAGGCAGTACCTGAGTGTTCCGTGTAATCCAGACCCAATCTTGCTCAGTCCCCGTCCCTCGGAGTTCGTTGTGTACAGGAAACAGCCATCGCAGGCAAGGTTCCTCCCAATCTCTGAGTCTGGAAAATACAACAACTCCTTATATTAAGGCCACACCATCTTCATTCTTTGGTTCTTGTAAATCTCAAAGTCAAAATTTATTATTCTTCTTATGAGCAAGGAGCCTGGGAGGAAAACCTGCATCTTACTAACATATTCACTACCAGAAAATGTCACAAAAATGTCACAAAAATGTCACAAAAATGTCACAAAAATGTCACAAAAATGTCACAAAAATGTCTCAAAGTACAACCCTTAGATTCCCTTTACATGATAATATCGTAGAACCATTAACTTTATGAGACAATTTCTCAACAAAAATAAAACAGCAATCTATTTCTATGATGCTCAGACATGTTGGACTTACTTTTTTTCATTTAGCGAGACATAAAGCTATTAAACTATTCCCGGATGAAAACGCACCTAATATATTTTCTCCCAAAAACTGTCACAAGGTACATTGTATTCACATGCCAGGGTTGTACATGTACAACCCTTAGATTTTCTTTTCATGATAATATTTCGATGTAGCATTACTCTTTAAAATCCAAGAACCATTAACTTTATGAGACATTTTCTCTACAAAAGAAAACAGCAATTTATTTCCATGGTTCTCCGACATTTTAAAGTTACTACTTCTTTTTACTTAGCAAGACAAGAAAAAAGAAAAAAACACAAAAAAACTATGAATTTCAAACTATTCCCAGATGAAACTCGAGCCTCACCCTTGTCCTTGTCGTCGGGCCCCTTGTCGATGTTGGTCAGCATGTCCTCGAAGCCCCAGCACAGGAGGTGCTTACTGCCTAATAAGGAGGTGGTCAGCCCAGGCCCGCCCTCTGTCTGCAGCAGCTTGAACAGCAGCTCCGCCACCGGCAGGGGAGACAGGGTGGTCTGTAGTCTCTGTAGCAGGTGTGCTGTGTGCAGCAGGGTCTTCAGGGAACCTCTGGGGAAAACATACATAACAACATCAGTCATGAGCGCCCTCTGTCTGCAGCAGCTTGAACAGCAGCTCCGCCACCGGCAGGGGAGACAGGGTCGTCTGTAGTCTCTGTAACAGGTGTGCTGTGTGCAGCAGGGTCTTCAGGGAACCTCTGGGGAAAACATACATAACAACATCAGTCATGAGCGCCCTCTGTCTGTAGGAGCTTGAACAGCAGCTCCGCCACTGGCAGGGGCGACAGGGTGGTCTGTAGTCTCTGTAGCAGGTGTGCTGTGTGCAGCAGGGTCTTCAGGGAACCTCTGGGGAAAACATGCATAACAACATGAGTCATGAGCGCCCTCTGTCTGCAGCAGCTTGAACAGCAGCTCAGCCACTGGCAGGGGAGATAGGGTCGTCTGTAGTCTCTGTAGCAGGTGTGCTGTGTGCAGCAGGGTCTTCAGGGAACCTCTGGGGAAATATAACAACATGAGTCATGAGCGCCCTCTGTCTGTAGGAGCTTGAACAGCAGCCCCGCCACCGGCAGGGGAGACAGGGTGGTCTGTAGTCTCTGTAGCAGGTGTGCTGTGTGCAGCAGGGTTTTCAAGGAACCTCTGGGGAAAACATGCATAACAACATCAGTCATGAGCGCCCTCTGTCTGTAGGAGCTTGAACAGCAGCTCCGCCACCGGCAGGGGAGACAGTGTCGTCTGTAGTCTCTGTAGCAGGTGTGCTGTGTGCAGCAGGGTCTTCAGGGAACCTCTGGGGAAAACATACATAACAACATCAGTCATGAGCGCCCTCTGTCTGTAGGAGCTTGAACAGCAGCTCCGCCACTGGCAGGGGCGACAGGGTGGTCTGTAGTCTCTGTAGCAGGTGTGCTGTGTGCAGCAGGGTCTTCAGGGAACCTCTGGGGAAAACATGCATAACAACATGAGTCATGAGCGCCCTCTGTCTGTAGGAGCTTGAACTGCAGGATACGACAGCATTTTCTGCAGTCTCTGTAACAAGTGTGCTGTGTGCAGCAGGGTCTTCAGGGAACCTCTGGGGAAAACATACATAACAACATGAGTCATGAGCGCCCTCTGTCTGTAGGAGCTTGAACTGCAGGATACGACAGCATTTTCTGCAGTCTCTGTAACAAGTGTGCTGTGTGCAGCAGGGTCTTCAGGGAACCTCTGAGGAAAACATACATAACAACATCAGTCATGAGCGCCCTCTGTCTGTAGGAGCTGGAACTGCAGGAGGGGTGCCCTCTGTCTGTAGGAGCTGGAACAGCAACTCATTCCCTTCCTCTAGCGTGTCGTGCAGGCCTCACCATTCACACGGCAGGGCCACAAGGGCGACTGTAGCGTTCTCCCATTGTTACGTCCTGTAATGACCTTGAGGCGCCCCCCTCCCCCTCCTCTTGCCAGGAGCACAGAAAACAGTGAACAATAACAACAACAACAGCCTCACCGTGCACAAGCCAGGGCCACCAGGGCAGCTGCAGCGTTCTCCCTCTGCTGCACGTCCTGCAATGACCTTGAGGCGCCTCCCTCCCTCGTGGCGCCCCCCTCCCCCTCCTCTAACCAGGAGCACAGCAGGCTCTCCAGCCCGTTGAGGCAGTCGGACGGCTCCTTGGTGAGGCTCAGCGGCGCGCAGTCACGCAGACACTGCAGGGAGGAACGAATACCACGCTATTAGCTAGCAGGGCGTCTGGGCGTCTTTTGCACGCCCTACACTAAGATAACAAGGAAATTAGACCGTCCACTCCCTCACAATGTTCCCCTTACAACATTTTCCTAAAACCCCCCAAGGTATGATGAATCAAACATGGCATAAAACAGAAGTATTCCCAGCTGTGACACTGCTCAGTACCAACCTGCAGTAGAGCCTTAGTTCTACAGTATAACTAACCTGCAGTAGGGCCTTAGTTCTACAGTATAACTAACCTGCAGTAGGGCCTTAGTTCTACAGTATAACTAACCTGCAGTAGAGCCTTAGTTCTACAGTATAACTAACCTGCAGTAGGGCCTTAGTTCTACAGTATAACTAACCTGCAGTAGAGCCTTAGTTCTACAGTATAACTAACCTGCAGTAGAGCCTTAGTTCTACAGTATAACTAACCTGCAGTAGAGCCTTAGTTCTACAGTATAACTAACCTGCAGTAGAGCCTTAGTTCTACAGTATAACTAACCTGCAGTAGGGCCTTAGTTCTACAGTATAACTAACCTGCAGTAGAGCCTTAGTTCTACAGTATAACTAACCTGCAGTAGGGCCTTAGTTCTACAGTATAACTAACCTGCAGTAGAGCCTTAGTTCTACAGTATAACTAACCTGCAGTAGGGCCTTAGTTCTACAGTATAACTAACCTGCAGTAGAGCCTTAGTTCTACAGTATAACTAACCTGCAGTAGGGCCTTAGTTCTACAGTATAACTAACCTGCAGTAGAGCCTTAGTTCTACAGTATAACTAACCTGCAGGAGCGGCTCTGGGCCTTAGTTCTACAGTATAACTAACCTGCAGTAGAGCCTTAGTTCTACAGTATAACTAACCTGCAGTAGAGCCTTAGTTCTACAGTATAACTAACCTGCAGTAGAGCCTTAGTTCTACAGTATAACTTACCTGCAGTAGAGCCTTAGTTCTACAGTATAACTAACCTGCAGTAGAGCCTTAGTTCTACAGTATAACTAACCTGCAGTAGGGCCTTAGTTCTACAGTATAACTAACCTGCAGTAGAGCCTTAGTTCTACAGTATAACTAACCTGCAGTAGCAGCTCTGCCGTCATGCAGCACAGACTCGGGTCCGAGCGGCTCTGAGCCTTAGTTCTACAGTATAACTAACCTGCAGTAGAGCCTTAGTTCTACAGTATAACTAACCTGCAGTAGAGCCTTAGTTCTACAGTATAACTAACCTGCAGTAGGGCCTTAGTTCTACAGTATAACTAACCTGCAGGAGCAGCTCTGCCGTCATGCAGCACAGACTCGGGTCCGAGCGGCTCTGGGACTTAGTTCTACAGTATAACTAACCTGCAGTAGAGCCTTAGTTCTACAGTATAACTAACCTGCAGTAGAGCCTTAGTTCTACAGTATAACTAACCTGCAGTAGGGCCTTAGTTCTACAGTATAACTAACCTGCAGTAGAGCCTTAGTTCTACAGTATAACTAACCTGCAGTAGAGCCTTAGTTCTACAGTATAACTAACCTGCAGTAGTAGCTCCGCCGTCATGCAGCACAGACTCGGGTCCGAGCGGCTCTGCGACTTCAGCAGGGGGAAGATCAGCAGCAGGCTCACGCGCGACGAGAACGACACCTGGGGAAATATAACATCACCAGTCAGTAGCGCCCTCTGTCTGCTGCAACTAAAATTACAGGAGCTCCCTCTGTCTGCTGGAACTAAAACTGCAGGAGCGCCCTCTGTCTGCTGGAACTAAAACTGCAGGAGCTCCCTCTGTCTGCTGCAGCAATGAACAACAGGCTCAACTAAAACGAAAACAACAGCTGAAAACTGAACCCGGATTACCTGCTCCCCCGGCTGCCATATCCCCTGCTTCTTCAGTTAAGTCTACAGTTTACTGGTACTATACCTACAACAGCAACATTACCTGCTCCCCCGGCTGCCATATCCCCTGCGTCTTCAGTCAAGTCTACAGTTTACTGGTGCTACACCTACAACAGCAACATTACCTGCTCCCCCGGCTGCCAGATCCCCTGCTTCTTGAGCAGCGCGAGCGTCTCCTCGTGGTTCAGCCCCTCCTGCTCCGTCTGCTCCTCCCCCGCCAGCTGCCTCTGGGCCAACCACAGGCCTCGCAGCGCGTTCAGACGGTACTCCAGCAGTAGAGAGTACTCGTTGTTCTGAAAGAAAGTGTTCAAAAAGTGAAAGTGAAATAAAAAAAGTGATATAAAAAAGTGAAAGTGATATAAAATGTGAAAGTAACATAATAAAGTGAAAGTGATATGACAAAGTAAAAGTGATATAGAAAAGTGAAAGTGAAATAAAAGTGAAAGTGATGACACTGATATAAAAAAGTGAAAGGGATATAAAAAAGTGAAAGGGATATAAAAAGTGAAAGTGACCTAAAAAATTTAAAGAATTAAAAGTGATATAAAAAGGGTATGATAAACAAACAAATAAACAGACCTGGTTCCCGCACACCGCCAGGAGCTTCTCGCACAGCTCTGCGGGGCTCTTTGAGTCAAAGGTCACGACCTCGTGGCCGTTGTCGGGCGCGGCCGTGGCGTTGCCGGCCTGGACGTCCTGCGGCAGTTCCACCAGGTCAGTGACCCTGATCAGCCCGTCGTGCAGGAACAGCGTCTCCTCGGTAACCGACAACCACTGGGGAGACAGGGAACATGTTACCATGGTAATCAACAACAACTGGGGAAACTGGGAAGATTTTGTTTTGGATGGCAAAAATTTCTCTGTGCGGTCAGACCGGGTCACAAGTGGCATTTTGTGGCCCCAAATGAGTGATTTGGGCTAGCGCCTAGCCGGCTCGAGATCGGGAGGCCACTGGTTCCATTCCTGGCAGTCCTGGCAAGACATTGTGCCCTTGGGAAATGCATTTTACATGACGTTCCTCACTCCACCCTGGGTACTTGACTTTGGTTGGGGAGGTCAAAGGCGGTGGAAGCAGAGGGATGGGCTCCGCCTTCCAATACTGTGCCCTTGACACAGTAGAAAACAACCCACCACTCCTACGGCCTCAAAGGCTACTGGACCTTAACCATTACAATACATTTTGTTCATGCTTGTGTAGTGAAGAGTCCATCATTCTTAATGGGGCAACATTTCTAATGACAGAGAACACTGAGAAGATTCTATCTGGGAAGAGTTCTGCCTGACAATGTCATAAAATCTCAGCGGCTGAGATGATACAAGAGTTTTTATTACGTTTACTAGAAATACCTTCAGGGCTTAATGCAAACTGGGGAACAGCGGCGCTGCACCCTCATGATCATGCCCGGACCATGCGCCCCCTTACCCTGAGGAGCAGACTCTCTGGCAATCATAAGATTCTGATTGACCAGGGATGCTACGAGGTCACATGCGGCCAGTCTTCAACTGTGACCTGTCTGACAGTGATTTGGCCCCTCAGGAAGCCTTAATATATATATAAAATGCCCAATTCTAAATTCAAATTCTTTAAAACTCCACACCGTGGAGGGGGGGGGGGTGGGAACACCATCCCCCCTGCTTGTTCACTTTGCTTCCTTGCAGTGCTCTCCTCTACAATTCTTTCCAAGAAAAAAAAAATGTATATGGTAGGGTAGTGCAGGTAAAATTGGAGCTGTGCAGGTGTTTCTGATGTCTACATGCACCTAATTATAACCTGCACTGGTCCATGTACATGTACTGGGTATATACAGGTTAGTGCAGGAAACATTGGAGCTGTGCAGATATTTCTGATGTCTACCTGCACCTAATTATAACCTGCACTGGTCCATGTACTGGGTATATACAGGTTAGTGCAGGTAGAATTGGAGCTGTGCAGGTGTTTGCTGAGAAAACTAAAACAAAAAGCAAGTAAAATATGCTCTGACTATTGGCACACAAGAGGGAAACAAATATCGGTTAACTGATTTGTGGTTTGTTTGGGTGTCTTTACTTCGGGTGTAAAAGTTCTTGAGTGCAAGTGTATGCATGTGTCAGATCACTAACGATGTTATGTCTGGAACGATATATTTCTTAGGTTCGCACTTTGTCTCAAAACCAACTACTCTCCTCGCCGTCTGTTGACTCGTCCTTTAAGTGTTTCTAGATATGATTCACAGCTAACGTCTTCGAAAAAGAGCAACCACGACTCGCTAAATCTGCTGTTTTGTATTTTCGTAGAGTTAGACCGGTAACATTTATCATGTGTTATTATGTGGCCGCCTGCTGGTAGCCTGGTACTGTGAATTTTGTAATCGGTCCATAGGCCGGCCCACTTATTTTTTTATGGACCATTTATTTGGGACCAGTCCGTAAAAAATACCGGTTTTGTACCGGCACACGGTACCGCTACCCACCCCTATTCCCCATGGCTTAACACACCAGGTTTACATACAAGCTGCATATCCGGACATGCTTTTAATTTGATCCCCCCACACCGGGATGGACCACTACTCTTATCGATAAGTGTGGTGGGTTCTTTAACGTGCTGGAGGTGTGGCTCTCCACAAACGCCACAACCATACCTAGCCGCCCATGCTAGATACTCATTTTTAGTAGAGTGAGGTGATTATATAGGTAAAAAATGCCTTTCCCAAGGATACAACATCGGGGCCTGTCAAGGATCCAAACTCAGGACCTCCGGCTCTGGGTCAACATGCCTGACTACAAGCCACCCAGCCCGGCAATGATCAGATGCTACTGTTACTTGGTGGGATCCAATTTTATCCAGGTCTAAAATTCGACAGTAATATAATTTTGTTGTTGCTGTTGTCCTTGCTTAACTTAACATATATCATCTCCCTAGGCGTGGTCTCTTGGTGCTGGGTTACGCTTGGTTCCATCAGGAGTCAATAAGCTAGTTCGGAGTTGCTACTACGCATGTGCAGTGTCAAAGGTGAAGGCCCCGGCGACGTAAACAAGACCCGTCTGGACGTTGTTATGCAAATCAAGACAATGTGCAGTGTCAAAGGTGAAGGCCCGCCGGCTTGAAAACAGTGCTCGTCTCGACATTGTCTTGATTTGCATAACAACGTCCAGACGGGTCTTGTTTACGTCGCCGGGGCCTTCACCTTTGACACTGCACATGCGTAGTAGCAACTCCGAACTAGCTTATTGTCTTTCTAGGTATTTAACTCTTGGTGACTTGTGTTTATGAGTAGCTGGTTAGTAGTGTTTCTAGGAGAGCGCATCTAGTCTGTCCCGGGAGAAGGCTATGTACATCTGCTTGTTAATTCTGTGTATATTATCATGATTATGAAGTGTGTGTAAATGCTCAGGCGAGTTGCCCAAGGCTGTGATGATATATTTACACAATGCCAAACCTGCCAGTATTTCTAGCCGTCAAAAGTCTTCCTGAAAGATTTGACAGACTCTCACTCGATGACTGGGCGAAAGAGGAAAACTTGTTTCAACACGACATGAAATACATTCGTGAATTTCGTCACCATTCTGCGAGAGATCGGCGTCGATATTTGCTGCAGATTTGAGTGAAATCAGAAAACAACAAGACAGAAGCCTACCTGGGAGTTGTCGGGACCGCTCGAAGCCATCTTCACTCGTTCAAAATCCTGCTCTAAGCAATGTCAGGACCGAAATCAGAAAATTGTGCTTCCACACAGCAATATGTCCGCCATCTTGGACGGAGAATCGATCCCATCATGCCGCGGGTTCCCTGCACCTGTTTCACTTCCGGTTAACGTGACGGCATTTCCGGGTGGCGCAAACTTCACACCGGGACAGCTCTAAATCAATCAATCAATCAATCGATCGATAAAAAAAATCCCGAACACTCCTACCCTACTCGACCGAAACCTCTCCTTGGAGAATAAATGAAAAATACGTAGTACGGTAGTGCCAAATTGTGCAGATACTACGTATGGTAGGTTTTACTACTTAACCTGGCAGGATACATAACCTGGGTTCGCCAATAACCACAAACCAATATACAGACTCCCTTCTGTATTCTATCAGGATGTTCAACGTTCAATCGACCCCAAAGACCAAACAAAGTTCAACGTATGTAACGCCCATGAGGGCTGCAGTAATGCCTGCTGGAAAATTACAAGCTGAAAGCAATTAGCATATTAATTACGGGTCTTTTTTAAGATGCTATGAAGCCTTTTCTTGACCAGTTTTCAACAAAATAGCCCCAAACAAAGCAAAATGAGCCAAAATATTGCTGAGAGGCCAAAGATCCCATTCAACTTTTTTCACATCTTCAGGTTTGATGGCATCGTATGGCATAATGGTTAGAATGGTGGGCCCAGAGTCAATGGTCCCAGGCTCGAACCCCTAACTTGTCAAGGGATTGGAACCTAACACGACTTTGCTCACTTCACTCAGGCGAAAATGAGTAACTATGTAGTTAGGGACGTCCCTCGGATAGGACATGAAATGTGTTTAAGGGGAGCAAGAAAATAGTAGGGCACCAAACCTTACAGTCCGGTCCGGGTTTACATCTTCAAAAGGTAAGAGTCATCTGCTATGTCAGTCCTTCCACAAAATGTGGCAACTCTCAATAAACAAATAACTAAAGATGGAAAAAGATCAATTTAGTGTTGAGAATTCAAAATCTTGACCAGATGTTCCGTTGGCTTAAATCCAGTGCAGAAATGTACCCTTTTAGTATGAGCAATCGTGCTTTATTGCTGTCTTGTTCTCAGATATGAACGACTGTTATCGTCATTTTGCAGAAGCTATCAGACATCAGACATTAGCGCCACCTTGCGGAAAGAATAGGGAAGGGCAGTGAATATCACCCTCCATTTGAAACGGTCCGGCTTAAGCTCCGTAATGAAATGAATGAAGAAATAACCTAGTAATGATTTATTTATCTTTCATACATAAACATGGGTGGGAGGAACGCGAGGATTTTGATATATTCACTTCCTGATGCCGTGCAAAGCAAAGTACAGACTTTTTGTAGTCTCTGATTCTATATGTTGATTTTCTATTTCAGATTTTGTTCCTTTTTTTTAAATCGAGAGGCAACAAATAAGGTTGATGGGGCCGTAATGACGAACACTTTTAGTAAGTACCTGCCTTGTAAATTCACAACTTAACTCCAGAAAATGATTTCATCAGGTTGGTAGAACATAGGATATTGAAGTTTTCCTTTTTACACAACCAGCAAATCTCACCTGCTGACGCTTCCGATTGTTTCAAAAGAAGTTGTTGGAGATCGATGGATGACAGAAGGCTAATTGACAAGAACATGTTGCCTCACTGTTTCCCCTGTTATTTTTGCTAACGACAGAGTGCCAACTTTTCAACAGATTTTTAATCACTCCGATAAAAACAACTTGCACTGATGTGTTTTCTGCTCATGTTCATTGGCTCATGTTGTGAAGCTTTTAATTTAGACAATTATAAAGGAGGGAATACCATGAGTTCATCTGAGTTGGTAAATGACATGATTATGTAATGAGAAATAAGCTGTTCTTCAACTCAAAGATCTTGACTTACCGGAATTTTTGACCGAGTCCCTCGGTCTCCATCACATGTCTGACACAAGAGCTGTAGACACATCTGTACAGGACTTCGGTTGGGGAGGGGAAAGGCGTTGGAAGGAGAGGGATGGGCTCCGCCTTCCAATACCATGCCCTAGACACAGTGGAAAACAACCCACTGCCCATACAGCCTCATCAACTGGCAGGCTATAGGACTACCTTCGCCTTTACCCTTATATCCACAACTGCAGCTGGTTTTCCCCTTTCTTCCGCGCACTCGCTGCATAACTGGTATAGTATTACATCCAAACCCCCATGCTTCCCCAGAAGACGGAAATGCACGTCTCTGTCTGCCAATATTTTCAGAGTAAAACTATGGCTATACTTTACCTTTATATACACTATAGGAGATATTCAATGATATTTTCCACCCTTCGGCGCACCCACCCCATAACTGTTAAAGTGGCTTTCCCAGAACACGGTTTTTGTTTGCCGATCTTTCCTGAGTAAAACTTTGGCTATGGGGCTTCTTTTCCTTTGAATATCCACAACTGTAGCAGGTATTAATGATTGCTGAGCGCACCTTCTCCATAACTGATTAATCATATCCAAAACTCCTTGCTACCCCAGAAGACGGAAATACACGTACGTTCTTTCCTAGGTAAAACTTTGGCTATAGGGCTTCCTTTTACCTTTAATACCTACAACTGTAGCAGGTATTTATTGTTATTTCCCCCTCTTCTTTATCGCGCCCTCCCCATACCTGATTAATAATCATATCCAAAACTCCTCGCTACCCCAGAAGACAGATTTTTGTCAGCCGATCTTTCCTGAGTAAAACTTTGGCAATGTGCCTACCTCTTACCTTTATATCCACAACTATAGCAGGCATCTATTGCTGTCTTCTTTAGAGCACCTTCTACATAACTGATAAAGCACCATATCTAAACCAGATCTTCTCCAGATCGCGGAAATTCCCTCTTTTTCTGCTGCTCTTTCTGCCTGTCACTTTGCCTATGGAACTACTTTTACCTTTATGTCCACTATAACTATAACAGGTGTTCATTGCTTGCTGTCTTTAGCGCACCCTCCTGCATAACTAACTGATAAAGTGCCATATCTAAACCTCCCTGCTTCTCCAGAATGCCCTAATTCCGGTTTTTGTCTGACGATCGTTCCTAGGTGAAACTTTGGCTATGGGCCTACCTTTTACCTTTAATATCCACAACTATAACAGGTGTTCATTGCTTGCTGTCTTTAGCGCACCCTCCTGCATAACTAACTGATAAAGTGCCATATCTAAACCTCCCTGCTTCTCCAGAATGCCCTAATTCCGGTTTTTGTCTGACGATCGTTCCTAGGTGAAACTTTGGCTATGGGCCTACCTTTTACCTTAAATATCCACAACTATAACAGGTGTTCATTGCTTGCTGTCTTTAGCGCACCCTCCTCCATAACCTGTTAAAGTGCCATATCTAAACCTCCCTACTTCTCCAGAACGCGCTGATTCCGGTTTTTGTCTGACGATCTTTCCTAGGTGAAACTTCGGCTATGGGCCTACCTTTTACCTTAAGTTTAATATCCACAACTATAACAGATTTCATCATTTCTTGCTGTCTTTAGCGCACCCTCCTCCATAACCTGTTAAAGTGCCATATCTAAACCTCCCTGCTTCTCCAGAACGCGCTGATTCCGGTTTTTGTCTGACGATCGTTCCCAGGTGAAACTTTGGCTATGGCCTACCTTTTACCTTACGTTTAATATCCACAACTAATAACAGGTGTTCATTGCTTGCTGTCTTTAGCGCACCCTCCTGCATAACCTGTTAAAGTGCCATATCTAAACCTCCCTGCTTCTCCAGAACGCGCTGATTCCTGTTTTTGTCTGACGATCGTTCCTAGGTGAAACTTTGGCTATGGGCTTACCTTTTACCTTAAGTTTAATATCCACAACTATAAGAGGTGTTCATTGCTTGCTGTCTTTAGCGCACCCTCCTCCATATTAACTAACTGATAAAGTGCCATATCTAAACCACCCTACTTCTCGAGAACGCGCTGATTCCGGTTTTTGTCTGACGATCGTTCCTAGGTGAAACTTTGGCTATGGGCTTACCTTTTACCCTTGATATCCACAACTATAACAGGTGTTCATTGCTTGCCGTCTTTAGCGCACCCTCCTCCATAACCTGTTAAAGTGCCATATCTAAACCTCCATGCTTCTCCAGATCGCGGTAATGCCCGTTTTGTCTGCTACCCTTTCCCCAGTAACACTTCACGACGGCTGATGATAAGGCGCGGCGCGTGACGCATGGAGCCATTGAAGGGGATTTGTTCTGAAGTGATGTTTATAAAGCCACTTCCTACGCCGCAGGGAAGTCTGAGGAAGCAGCGATCCTGTTAGCTCAGCAGGGAGGCTTTGTGCACAGACGGTTGGATATCTGCCGCGTGTTTCCCGCTAATACCGGATGCAATAAAGACCCGTAGCGGAACATTCGGCAAATCCTCGGGCAGGAGGAAATCAATGCTGGGTTTCCGATTACGGTCCTGGCGAAAATACGATCTCAAATTCAGCTAGATGTGCAAAAATTTGGTGTGACAGATGAAATCTAACCACCTGCTGCCGCGCCACGTGCCTAGCGCCTACGAAAGTTGTGCGTTTCGCCGAAGGGCGGTTATACCAACTATACATTTGCAGGTAGGTGGGTAGTTTTGTTTAACTTTCGGCCGAAGTGATCTGACAAATACATATACAGTTTTACAATTTAAAACTGAAATTAATCAGTACATCATATCTTTATCATACTGTCAGATATACAGGCGCCATTTTCTTTGGCATCAGAGGTGGAAAATCAGAACACGTTGGAAAACGACTTTACGGTGTTTTCATCACTCATCTGTCAGATCGATGATTCTATGTTCCTTGCCGTTAAAAAGACCAGGGTCGATAGTTTTTTGCTAGGATCGATTAGGAAACCAGAAACACAACATTTCTTTCCTTGTGCCTTAGTTCTCGGTGCCAGGGGACGCCGGGACGGGTTCTGAATACTTTTATTTTAAGGAGCACTTCGACAGAGCGTAACATATAATGTCGTGCTCGTGTATAGAACGATCAGATCCCGTCTGCAGTTTCCGAATGTTGAAAAATATCTCGCTTGCAACGGACGAAATTCTGATGCGAGGTTAACCAAACATCCAACAGAAACCGTGATGAATTTTGATGTAACTGCAAGACGACAACTCCTGCACATGCCTGATAATATTGCAACTGAGGTACCATGTTGGTCAAGGCGTGAATTTAACTTAAAAGGTGTCTGGTCATTGTTTATGATTACTGTTGACGTTGATCTTTGATGAATAAAATCTCTTTTACTAGCGTAGCTAGGCTGATCGCCCGGAGTCCCACATTTGCGCATTATGAATCCATTACGTGCTGAGACAGTGCTACACGCAGTCGGGCGGACTCGTTTACGAAAAAAACGCTCCTTAAGCAAGCGGAAAGGTTCCTTTCGGTCAATGTTTGAGGAACATTCTTTATACCAACGCGTGCTTAGAAAAGCTATTTGCGGTATCTTTACGTCTGTGCGTAAAGCTAAAGCTTACGTAGTGCCACTCATTTAAGCGAATGTATTCCCGTAAACTGATTTACTCCGGGAGTTAGGGACATGAAACATTCTCAAATGCACACAAAACACAATCTTTAAACAGTCTTAAAGACTAATTAAAGCCTCCGTTTTGCCACTACTTTATGTAATATTTACGCGTCCTGTAAAATAGGCTGCAATCGAGCTGAGTTACATGAAACGCTCTCCAATGCACGGAACCCATTCTTTAAGTACTCATAAAGCACGCTGAAAGGTTCATTTTTGTCACTTTACGTTACGCGTGCTTAAAGCGTAAAGCGTACGTAGTGGCAACATTTACGCGTCCTGTAAAATAGCCTGCTTTGTATCACTCCTGCTTACAGTCGAGCTGATTTTCCCCGGGAGTTAGAAACATAAAACGCACGAAAACCACTCTCTAAGCACTCTTAATGACTCATTAAAGTCTCCGTTTTGCCACTACTTTATGAAGTTTTTACGCGTCCTGTAAAATATCCTGATTTGCAGTACTCCTCCCCACAGTCGAGCTGATTTACACCGGGAGTTAGAGACATGAAACGCGCTCTCCTCTCCCCGCTAAATACCGAGCTGAGTTGTCTGACAGGACGCAGATAATAACGGTAGGTTTGAAAGGGGCTTTTGAAGTCACTTAGTGTCGGTCTGAATCGTTACCGTCAGTCCGAGACGGGCCGGAGCTGCCGGGATAACGGGCAGGAAGATGGTGCTAAATTAGGCCGTGTTGATTCGATTACAAGGATGCCAGCATCGCGTGCAGCAGTTTTCGTCCTTTCCCAAAAAAATAGTTTTCGACCATTCTGTAAATCGTGCAAAACAGCCGCAAGCAAAATGAGCAAAGGTATAACGTGAATTGCAGTAATAACGGGAAACGGGTGCTGATGTCGTAGAATGCCGAAGACAAGTCAAAAGTCGACGCCCTAGAACGTGTTCAGAAACGGGCCTGCAGGATTATACTAGGGCGGACTTACAACTCATACACTGCTACCCTGAACCAGCTTAACCTTCCAAGACTGTCAACTAGAACGACTTTGCTGCTAAACTAGAACAGTCCCCACGTTTTCGCTCCTGGCTTCCGCCCACCCGTGGTCAGCAGCATGGCAGAAACGTTCGGAACGCGAGCCGCTATGGACAACCCTCTGGCACAAACCGTTACACCAGAAGCGCCATTCCGGCCATCATCAGACTTTTAAATGAACTCTAGAGAACATTGTTACCACATTTTCCTAGCATTGTTTGTCCCGAGGCAATCCCTAAGAGAGTGATTGTGAAATAATTTAAATGGTCTAAGTAAATGTTTTAACTGATATTGATTGTCTAAAAACTTTTAATCGATGCCTGAAAGCTGTGTAAACTACAATGAACTATGTTTTATTTTGCCTCGCAATTCAGCCTCGTAATGGCTGCCATGAGGCTTGTCTGTCAAATGATGATGACAAAATAAACCAGTCTACAAGTCAAAGACGAATCCGAAGATGTTGAAGAGCAAAAAGGAAGAATCTGCTTTTCAGTTCACCATAATCTGTGTATTTAGTCACTACTTTGCACACTAAAGTCAGCTTTTCTTCTGCCAAACTCTTTTTTCACACGCTCGCACCAGTTTTGGGCTTTCCAGAGGATGTCATCCATGTAATAGTATCCATGCGGCCTTCCCGCGAGACGCCGTGCGGGAAAAGGCCCATTCCTTGATCATTCCTACAGAAGAAGCGTGGATGTGCAGAATCAAGATGGAGAAGAAGCGAGATTCCATGAAAATGGATTTCAAGATTCCTTCTTGATTGGCGTTTTCCAGTCGCCTGCCCAAACTAGCCGAATACTAGAGGTCAAATGTCAGAACTAGTATGTGTTGTGCTATCCCTACGCTATCGACCCAAATGTTGTGCTATGCCTACGCTAGCTAGGCTAGCTAGTTACCTGCCAAAAGTAGCGTGTGTTGTAATGGCCGCTGCCCATTTAGCCATTTAGTCTTCCTCAGAAGCGATTAGGTTTCGGCGTCTGCAGATAAACCAGCTGGTAACTGTTCCTCCGGTGCGCGCCAAGTCTCCCCGCTTGGTTTATCAGCCCAATTTGGGCGGAGATGCCGGCCTGATTGTGAGTCATTCCGCCCCCGTTCCCGCCCATCTGCCCGCTAATTGCCGCACTTTCCGCCGTGTATTCCTGTAAACATGTATTCCTGTAAACGTCAAGTTACGGGAATGTATTCCTGTGAACGTCAAGTTGCGGGAATGTATTCCTGTTAACGTTAAGTTATGGGAATGTATTCCTGTAAACCTTAAGTTACGGGAATGTATTCTTGTAAACGTCAAGTTACGGGAATGTTTTCCTGTAAACGTCAAGTTACGGGAATGTATTCCTGTAAACGTCAAGTTACGGGAATGCATTCCTGTAAACGTTAAGTTATGGGAATGTATTCCTGTAAACGTCAAGTTACGGGAATGTATTCCTGTAAACGTCAAGTTACGGGAATGTATTCCTGTAAACGTTAAGTTACGGGAATGTATTCCTGTTAACGTTAAGTTATGGGAATGCATTCCTCTAAACGTTAAGTTATGGGAATGTATTCCTGTAAACGTTAAGTTATGGGGATGTATTCCTGTAAACGTTAAGTTATGGGAATGTATTCCTATTGACGTTAACTTGTAGGAATGTATTCTTGTAACGTTAAGTTACGGAAATGTATTCCTGTAACGTTAAGTTACGGGAATGTATTCCTGTAAACGTTGAGATACAGGAATGTATTCCAGTATACGTTAAGTGACGGGAATATATTCCTGAAGTTCCTGTAAACTTTAAGTTACGGGAATGTATTCCTATTGACGTTAGCTTGTGCAGTGGGAATGAATTCTTGTAAACGTTAAGGTTCGGGAATGTATTTCTGTAAACAGTAACTACGGGTAACTGTTCCTCCGGTGCGCGTAGTCTTCTCGCTTTGTCTATCAGCCCAATTTGAAAATAAGATAAAAATGAAAATGAAATGAAATTTTGGCGGAGATGCCGGACATGATTGTAAGTCATTCCACGGCCTTTTCCGTTAATTGCTGCACTTTCTTCAGTGTATTACGGACCCGTTCCCGTCCCTTCTGTCCGTTAATTGCTGCACTTTCCGCGGTGTATTACCGGCCGTGCCGCGTCTTATCTCCGCTCTGCACCAATTTCCGGTTAATGGAGGCGGCCACGTGGCCGCGCACCGATAATGGCGCCGCTATCACAGCCCGCATCTGGAGCGACGCGTAAATTAGTTCCACTGGAGGGCGATCGCACTGAGTCCTCGCTGCGACCTATCACAGCCCGCATCTGGAGCGACGCGCAAATTAGGCCCAGTTCCACTGGACGGCGATCGCGCTGAGACCTTCCTGCGACCTATCACAGCCCGCATCTGGAGCGACGCGCAAATTAGGCCCAGTTCCACTGGACGGCGATCGCACTGCGACCTAAATTGGATTTGTGTAGCCCTTGATTTCAAAATTGGAAAATCCTGCAAAATGTAAGCAAAATGAAAGACAACAAAACATACAAAGTGAACAGATTCGTTTTCTTTAATCTATGACATTGGTTTGGCGCTCTGTGAAATCGCTCGCCGCTCCAGTGGAATGGGGGCATTAGCTCAGCCCGGTGATTACCATGCCAAAGGCCTTTCCTTGCGAACCGATTTCTTCACTTCTCAGTCCGCCTAAGTCGGCAGAAACGCAGGTTTCATCTCCTTAACCACCCGAAAACGCCTCGGAGCGCCCGCAGCACAAATTAACGCAGCCCGGTCATTACCGTGCCTCTGGCAAAATGCGTAAGTGAAGCGATGTCGGGTCAGTTCAGCTCACCGAAGAGCAATTCTTCCACCGGTCGTGAGAGAGGAGAAAAACTCTATGAACAGTATTTGCAGGTTTATTGTACGGGGAAATTCCCTTAGCTCTTTTCGACAAGCACAATGAACAGTGGATCACGGCGTAACGTCCCGTCCTAAGGACTGCGACCCCTCCCAGTAGTGTGCATGTTGAGTGAGTGACACACTTGGGATTAGAAATCCCAAACTCTTGGTCCAGTTGCAGAATCGATAACTACGCACGCTACACGGCATGTCCTTGCCAACAGATTTCTTCTCTACCGGCTATACAGACGCTGGTGTTACGCCGAAGGGCAGTTATGCCTGCTATACAGATACAGAAGCTTGTGTGTTGTTCTAGCTATACAGATATGCAGATATTCGATACGTTTTGTCAAAGTTCAACGGAAAAGAACTTGATTCCCTCCCAGCCGGGGAGACCCTCAATTCGTCATTAGTCTCTTTCCCCGGTCGCGCCGCGGCCCTCAGGGAACAATTCAGCAGTAAATTGCGCCGCGTTGCCGCGCAGGGAGGGCCGCTTGTGCCGCTCGTTTCGCGTGAAATATGGGCGGCTCGTCGCGCTGCTATTACACAGGGGCACGTTTCTCATTCCCGGGCAGTATCTGACTAGCGTCGTTAGGCCGTCCTTTACCGCCTGGCCAACAAAACTGTAACTAAAATAGACGGTAATGTATGTGCGGCAAAATACATCGCCGGGCAAACTGGCAACTCAGCAGAATTCACATACTGTAAATGCGTCGCGTGGTTTTTATTTCGCGCTAAGGCTAACACGGGGTGTTCCGGGTGGTTTTAAGTTCGCGGCAGCACTATAGTTACATCATGCTACAGTATTGGACAAAAATGTTGGCGGTGGTTTTAAGTTCGCGATGAAACGCAAACCGCGAACATAAAACCTGCGTGAACATGTCTGCATTCACAGTATTGCACCGTCTTAACAACCAACCCGTGTTTAAAGGAAACGGTAATGCATGTGAGACAGAATGTATCGGGAAAACTCAGCAGAACCCAAATCTTTTACCGTCTTAGCAACAAACCTGTGTCTAAATGAGATGGTAATGTATATCTTGCAAATGCATCGGACAAACTGGCAACTCAGCAGAATTCACATTCGTAACCGTCTTACCAACAAACCTGTATGCAAAGGAGACGGCAATGGAGTTTCTACGCGGGCTATAGAGAGAACACATCGCAAGGGGAGTTTGGCCAGGATTGGGTTTCAGCTGCTTCAAATGGCTAGTTATTCTACTCTCCATGACCCCGTAGGAAGGCCTGGTGGAGGCTAACGTTATAGTTAATGTGTGTGGCAGTATGGCTCGGGCAAATGTACTCTCCAAGCAGAGGTTGGTGGGGAAGATTGTGACATTTTCATCATATGCTCCGTTTTTTGTCCGCTCTCTCCACAAAGCGGGGTGGGGAGAACGGACAAAAAACGGAGCATATGATAAAAAAAATCTTCCCCACCAACCTCTGCTTGGAGAGTAGGGCAAATGGGCAATTCAGCAGAATTCACAGCCCCTGTTGCAAGCCCTTCTCACGCTAAAATTTCCGTGTCTGAAGACACTCCCCCGGTGACTCCCAAAATGAGTCAGGACTACTGGAATTTTGTGGAAAATCTTACTGTTGAAAACAATGGAACAGGCATAAGGGATCATAAGGATGTCTTCAGTGACTCATTTACATACAGGTCCCACTTGCCTTAAGATTTATTCTCAATCACTGATGAATGATAGCAGATGGTATCCGAAACATCTGACTTTTTGGAGAATTCAATCAAATTGCTTTGTCTATTCTTTATTACGCAATGTTCCACCTGGAGCGACGTAGCAGGTAAAAGGTGAATAATTGTGGTATAAAAATCATTAGAAAACAGAAGATGCCGTTAAAACCCACTTTCACAGCCGCAATTGCCTCAGTCGTAGCGTAAACCGGGGAAGGGGGGCAGGCCCCTTGCGCAGAATGTTGTAACCCGGGGGAGGGGGGCAGGCCCCTTGCGCAGAATGCTGTAACCCGGGGGAGGGGGGCAGGCCCCTTGCGCAGAATGTTGTAACCCGGGGGAGGGGGGCAGGCCCCTTGCGCAGAATGCTGTAACCCGGGGGAGGGGGGCAGGCCCCTTGCGCAGAATGTTGTAAACCGGGGGAGGGGGCAGGCCCCTTGCGCAGAATGTTGTAAACCGGGGGAGGGGGCAGGCCCCTTGCGCAGAATGTTGTAACCCGGGGGAGGGGGCAGGCCCCTTGCGCAGAATGCTGTTACCCGGGGGAGGGGGCAGGCCCCTTGCGCAGAATGTTGTAACCCGGGGGAGGGGGCAGGCCCCTTGCGCAGAATGCTGTTACCCGGGGGAGGGGGCAGGCCCCTTGCGCAGAATGTTGTAACCCGGGGGAGGGGGGCAGGCCCCTTGCGCAGAATGCTGTAACCCGGGGGAGGGGGCAGGCCCCTTGCGCAGAATGTTGTAAACCGGGGGAGGGGGCAGGCCCCTTGCGCAGAATGCTGTAACCCGGGGGAGGGGGGCAGGCCCCTTGCGCAGAATGTTGTAACCCGGGGGAGGGGGCAGGCCCCTTGCGCAGAATGTTGTAACCCGGGGGAGGGGGCAGGCCCCTTGCGCAGAATGCTGTTACCCGGGGGAGGGGGCAGGCCCCTTGCGCAGAATGTTGTAACCCGGGGGAGGGGGGCAGGCCCCTTGCGCAGAATGCTGTAACCCGGGGGAGGGGGCAGGCCCCTTGCGCAGAATGTTGCAAACCGGGGGAGGGGGCAGGCCCCTTGCGCAGAATGCTGTAACCCGGGGGAGGGGGGCAGGCCCCTTGCGCAGAATGTTGTAAATGAATGAGTTATGCCGGTGAGCAAAGTCGGGAAGGACCAACTGTTGCATCATCCTCTGCACGGAATGCAATCTTTAAGCGCACCTTAAAGAATGTGTAAAGATGCCTTAATGACAGTAATGCTTTATGAGTGTTAAACGTGTGCGTAAAGATCAGATTTCGTGAAGGGAATCAGGACGAGTCGGACCATTACTAACTCGGCCCAGCACCCTGGTCATCTCGGCCCATCGCAAATCTGGTCAACTCGGCCCTTCGACCTGGTCAACTCGGCCCAGAACCTGGTCAACTCGGCCCATCGACCTGGTCAACTCGGCCCAGAACCTGGTCAACTCGGCCCATCGCAAATCTGGTCAACTCGGCCCATCGCAAATCTGGTCAACTCGGCCCATCTCCCTAGTCAACTCGTCCCATCTCCCTAGTCAACTGGGCCCATCTCCCTAGTCAACTCGGCCCATCTCCCTAGTCAACTCGGCCCATCTCCCTAGTCAACTCGGCCCAGTACCCTGGCCAACTCGTCCCAACACCCTGGCCAACTCGGCCCATCGACCTGGTCAAGTACCGCCAGAGTCCACCCCAGCCGACTGATCGTTCTGTATTGATATATGTACCGGTATTATCCTATTAACTTTAAATAGAACATTGTCTTTCAAATTTAAAAATAGTCTTGCCTCCAAGTACCAAAGTTACCAACCTAGGATTGATGTGTTCAAAATCGTATTTTCCTAGAACTATCTTAGAGTTGAACTTGTTGCTACTAATTACTGTACAGAAGCTGGTGTGTTATACCGGCAACACACATTCAGAATTTCAGATACAGAAGCTGGTGTGCTACGCCGAAAGGTGGTTATACCGGGTATATAGATACCGATACAGAATTTCAATTACCATGAACAAGAACAGATCGAAAAAATGACCCCAATCACACAACACGCATGGGATCACCCTTCTGACACTTCTGTCAAGACGTCTTTCGAAACTCCCCACCTTCCCTTCTTGTGAAGAAACCTTCTGTTCCTTAATTGAATTCCTGCCAGGTCGTGATTAACGCGACATCCCTCCCAAGGCGCTCCGCCGATGGCAGTGACAGCATGCTCAGAGCACCTCAAGGAGAATCGCAATACCTCGTATCGTGTTTTCACTTACAGGAGTAATTCAATTTTCTCTTTTTGTTGATAGTACAAGATCATTCCAGTGTGCAACTTGACAGGCCAAATTATCTGTTCAGAACAAAGTAGTCGCAGTGTCGCAGGTGCGATGTTCTTGATCTTCTTCTGATTCGGTACCTCCTCTGGTTCGCACAGCCAGGGTTCTAATCCCGTCTCCCCTCAGGTTTCAACAGCATCGGTTCTAATCCCGTCTCCCCTCAGGTTTCAACAGCATCGGTTCTAATCCCGTCTCCCCTCAGGTTTCAACAGCATTGGTTCTAATCCCGTCTCCCCTCAGGTTTTAACAGCATTGGTTCTAATCCCGTCTCCCCTCAGGTTTTAACAGCATTGGTTCTAATCCCGTCTCCCCTCAGGTTTCAACAGCATTGGTTCTAATCCCGTCTCCCCTCTGGTTAGCACAGCCAGGGCTCTAATCCCGTCTACCCTCAGGTTTTAACAGCATTGGCTCTAGTCCCGTCTCCCCTCAGGTTTCAACAGCATTGGTTCTAATCCCGTCTCCCCTCAGGTTTCAACAGCATTGGTTCTAATCCCGTCTCCCCTCAGGTTTCAACAGCATTGGTTCTAATCCCGTCTCCCCTCAGATTTTAACAGCATTGGTTCTAATCCCGTCTCCCCTCAGATTTTAACAGCATTGGTTCTAATCCCGTCTCCCCTCAGGTTTCAACAGCATTGGTTCTGATCCCGTCTCCCCTCAGGTTTCAACAGCATTGGCTCTAATCCCGTCTCCCCGCAGGTTTCAACAGCAATGGTTCTAATCCCGTCTTCCCTCAGGTTTTAACAGCATTGGTTTTGATACCGAAAATATCTTGTCCCGACGTCGCCCCTTCAGTACAACATATCGTGGTTCCTAATCTCCAAGCAGAGGTTGGAGAGAGAAGATTGCGACCTTCTTATCATATGCCCCTTTCTCTGTCGGCTTTATAAAAAAACGGGGCATATGATATCAAAGTCAGTATCTTATCTCCCAACCTCTGCTTGGAGAGTATGTGTCCTAACTCGTCTCGACGCGTCATTAAACAAAACCCGAGTGCAATAGAGACCTAGTGCAATAAAGACCTAGTACAATAAAGACCTAGTGCAATAAAGACCTAGTACAATAAAGACCTAGTGCAATAAAGACCTAGTGCAATAAAGACCTAGTGCAACAGAATCCAGTGCAATAGAGGCCTAGTGCAATAGAGAATTATTGCAATAGAGAATTAGTGCAATAGAGACCTAGTGCAATAGAGACCTAGTGCAATAGAGACCTAGTGCAATAAAGACCTAGTGCAATAAAGACCTAGTGCAACAGAATCCAGTGCAATAGAGACCTAGTGCAATAGAGAATTATTGCAATAGAGAATTAGTGCAATAGAGACCTAGTGCAATAAAGACCTAGTGCAATAAAGACATAGTACAATAAAGACCTAGTGCAATAAAGACCTAGTGCAACAGAATCCAGTGCAATAGAGACCTAGTGCAATAGAGAACTATTGCAATAGAGAATTAGTGCAACAGAGACCAGTGCAATAGAGACCCAGTGCAACGTTAACAGAAACCGAGTGCAGTGGAAACCGAGTGCAACAGAAACCGGGTGCAATAGAGACCCAGTGCAACAGAAACCGAGTGCAACAGAAACCGAGTGCAACAGAAACCGAGTGCAACAGAAACCGAGTGCAATAGAAACCTAGTGCAACAGAAACCGAGTGCAATAGAGACCTAGTGCAACAGAAACCGAGTGCAATAGAAACCGAGTGCAACAGAAACCGAGTGCAATAGAGACCTAGTGCAACAGAAACCGAGTGCAACAGAGACCGAGGGCAACAGAAACCGAGTGCAACAGAAACCTAGTACAATAGAATCGATATGCTATTGGGAAAAACTACTCGTAGAGGCTGCTAATGAGGCTAGTCCTGTCAGCCGTACCGATGCGAAATCCACGCCGCGCTCCTCCCGCCTACCGGATGACTGAGGGTCTGGTCTATCGGTGCTGAGTGCAATTTTCCCGCTGTCTTCATGTGGCGGGAACAGTTTGAGATGAACGGGATGTGACGTTTATATTGTCAGAGGCCTTATCGGCAGCCGCCCAGGTCTGTAACGTGACACCACGTCCGGGGAGAGGTACTATCATTGGTACGCAGCGGGGGTCATGACTCTAGGTGTCTGTGTGTGTGTAGGGGGGTTATACTATCATTAGTACGCAGCGGGGGTTCACGACTATAGGGGGATCACTGTCATTGGTACGCAATGGGGGTCATGACTCAAGGTGTGTGGGGGGGTTCACGACGCTGGGGGTTGGGGGCGGGTACTGTCATTGGTACTCAGCGGGGGTCGACGATTCTGGGTGTGTGTGTAGGGGGGGGGGGGGTTCTGTCATTGGTACTCAGCGGGGGTTGAGGAGTCTGGGGTGGGGGGATACTGTCATTGGTACTCAGCGGGGGTTGTGGAGTCTGGGGTGGGGGGATACTGTCATTGGTACTCAGCGGGGGGGGCACGACTCTGGGGTGGGGGCGGGTACTGTCATTTGTATGCAGCAGGGATTGTCTACTCGGAGGGGGGGCTACAGTCATTGGCACGCAGCGGGGGTTGACGACTCGGGGGGAGGGGGCTACTGTAATTGGTATGCAGCGTGGTTCCCGGTGTGACCCGCCCCGTGTCAATGATTTTCCGCTAATCGGGAGCTGCGATATCTCAACCAATACTTCATCCTGCTCGCTTCCACGGGCGGAGGGAGGGAGGGAGGGAGGGAGGGAGGGAGGGAGGGAGGGAGGGAGGGAGGGAGGGAGGGAGGGAGGGAGGGAGGGAGGGAGGGAGGGAGGGAGGGAGGGAGGGAGGGAGGGAGGGAGGGAGGGAGGGAGGGAGGGAGGGAGGGAGGGAGGGAGGGAGGGAGGGAGGGAGGGAGGGAGGGAGGGAGGGAGGGAGGGAGGGAGGGAGGGAGGGAGGGAGGGGAGAATTAACAGCATGTGGTTCAGATTCTGTATAAGTTTTGGCAGGGAAAAGTGACATCTTCTAATTGTTGGTATGGGTTTGAAGTGTTCAAATAAAAGAAAAAGATAACTTTGCAAGGATTTTCCAAGGGAAAGACAAAGATTCCCAGATTGAACGGGTCTCCGCAGCAGTGGCAGTATGAGCACTGTTATCACGTGAAATGAGGATTGATGGGTGCACAGTACCACTATTGAGGATGATGGATGTTCAGCATCACTACTGAGGATGGATAGGTGTACAGCATCACTATTGAGGATGGATACTTGTACAGTATCACCATCACTCACACATTTGCATCTGCGCGAACGCCTTCCCTGAGTCAGTAGATTCCCAGGATCTGCCTCGATCCGTTATTCAAATTCCTTGCGCGTTGATCGCTGCGATTGCCGCGCGGAGTCTCCAAGGACGCGGGTGATTGATGCGGGCCGCGGCGAGCAGAAGGAAGCGCCGCTGCGCCGTCTGCCCGCGGTGGCTTTGATGACATTACCAGTCAGCGGGCGTGTCTGCGGACCATCTGATCCGGGCGCTCAGGGGACGGCACGTACAGGTGGGCGCGCAACAGATGCCGCCGCGCAGGGGAGAGGGAGGCGTCGTGCCGAGAGAGGGGCGGGGGGGAACCCGCTGTCCTGCCGAAAGAGGGGCGGGGGGAGCCCGCTGTCCTGCCGAGAGGGAGAGAATGGAACCCTGGCGGGGAGACAGCCATACTGTCGGGGAAGGGACGTGGAAAACCCGCCACCCCTCGGGAAAGGGACGTTAGGGAACTTCCAACCTCCCCTGAACCGGCGCCGCCCAAACAAACCGAGACGCTTTCTTTAACGCTGAACTGCGGAACACGACAATCAACCCAAGACCTGTTGCAACCATCTTGACAAAAATAGCAAGGACTTGGCATCGATCGATCGGCGAGCTGACGCTATTGTGTTCTGCGCGCATCTGCAACACGTAAGGTTGAGCGGGGCACTCTGGAGCCGCCACATCCTGGAGTCGGCAAGAAACGCACGGCTGGGGCCGGGGTGCAACCACAGCCCGAGCCACAGGTGCCCTCCTGGGGTCTACTGGATTCTTCTGGAAGTCCCGCAGCCGCCTACCAGGGTGGAACTAGAGAGAAACTGCAACTCACGCCGGCAAGGCCGCAGCAAGAACTAAGCGTTCGTGTAAGTACATCCTTGGTATTACAATGAACAAGAACAGATCATTAGTAAGCTGTAAGGAGAATTTGTTAGTCCCTCGTCCATGTCTTACCCGTATTCTTTATGTGTCGATTAATTTGCTATGTGTAACAAGTGTTGCTACATATGCTTTATTCGGCCCCCGCTTCGATTCACGTATAGTTTTATAGGTGCGTTTGGCGCTGCAGGTTGCGGAATCGACTGAGCACTCCGATAACTCCGTAGCCAGGTTTTATCGGGAGAGCCTGAGAAATTTCCGCGCTGATTCCTGCCCGAATAAAGGCTGTTCATCTAGCCTTTGAGCTCCGTTCCAAAGAATATTGATCCGGGACAGGTTTGTGCGACAAATCTTTCCGCCACGTCTCAGCAGCAGCGCAGCAGAGGTTTCAGCACCTCGGGCGGAGCCTGCTGCTAAAGCGGCTCTTCCGGTGCTGAGCGCTACCAAAAACGGCGCGAAGGGAAGGAGCCCGCTCATCTTTGCACTTCCGTGGATATAATTCTTCCTGAGGACTGCCGGGTTCCGGTCAGAAGCCAGGTTTTATCAAGATATTAGCGGTTCACTCAATATTCACCTTTCGCCCACATGAAAAGAAAGAAAATCTGCCTTCTCCCTTCAGAAAAATTGCAGGATGCGAAGTGCGAAGAGACGCCTGGTTATCTGCGCACTTGTGTGAGCACAATCCTTCCTGGGGACTGCCGGGTTCCAGTCAGAAGTCAGACTTTATCGGATCAGCGGTCCCCTCCCGCCCGCTCCTCCCCTGATCCTCTCCCAGCCGCCGATGTTGGTTCAACACGTCACGGTTTAACGCCCGCTTCATTTCTTACAGATTTTCGGGGCCATAAAGCCGGCATCCGTCGGCAGTTAACCCTCTCCACAAAGCGGTGCTTTCTCCTCGGTTCATTAAACTGCGCGGATCGAAGTCCCGCGGGACGCCTTTTTGACGGCTGTGCTTTGTGCGCTCCTCGTCAGTCGTCTGGGATCGGGAATTAGTCAGGAACTTGTCCGTTTTCATTCACGCGGCAGCAGCAGCCGCTAAATCACAGCACAGGACTGCGAACTAATCAGTTTGTTAGTGCGATATGAGCGCCGCAGATATCTTACCGGAGATATGTCGGCAGGCAGAACGGTCCTTCACGAGCAGAAATCCATAGTGCTGAAGCCTTGGTTCTTCCCGCTCAGATTTCCCGCACGCCAAATTGCTCCCGGTGGGGCCATTTTCCGCTTGGAGTGTAGCGGGCTGGAATTAGCCGTTTAAACGCGCTTTGCTCAGCTGCGAGTTCCCGCTTTAAACGCGCTGTACTCAACTGAACTGCAAGCGCTGTCTTCCCACACAAGAAAGCGCAGCTTTAAACGCACTTTACTCAACGTGGCGTCTTCTCACAAATACGCTTTACTAACTGCAAGTTAGGGATGTCCCAGTGGCTCAACTAGTAGCAGCCTCATAGTTGAGCTCCTGGTTCCAATTAGTTGATACATGTGAGACTCTGGTTCCAGTCCCTGAGTCAGGACATCTCGGTTGGTGCTGCACAGCCTTTAGGGAGGGGGTTACGTGTCCGAGGAGGTGTTTCGAGCACGTTTAAAGGAAAGGGCCAGCTATCCCTCCCTGTAAAATTATACGCTGCTGCTGAAACAGCAAGGAACTTTGATTCCCTACGTGCCTCTAGGCACTACAAGGGTCTGAACGAAGGCACTCAACTGCAAGTCTTTCTTCCCACACAAATGAGCCCGCTTTACAGCAGAGGAGCGGCCAGGAGTGGCACTGGAGTAATGAGATGTGACTAAGATGAAGAGGTGGATTACTTCAGTTTTCCTGTTTGAGGCTTATCGTGCTTCGGTGTTTGGAAAGGGAACGTCGCACAACCTGTTGCAGGAAGAGTGCCTCACAACGCACGGTTCCCGGGAACGTTAAGTAAGTTACAGGGTGTATTCCTGTAAACGTCGAGTTACGGGGATGTATTCCTGTAAACGTCAAGTTACGGGAATGTATTCCTTGGAAATTTTAGTTACGGGAATGTATTCCTGTAACGTTGTGTTACGGGAATGTATTCCTGTAAACGTCAAGTTATGAGAATGTATTCTTTGGAAATTTTAGTTACGGGAAGGTATTCCTTGAAACGTCAAATTACGGGAATGCATTCCTGTAAACGTCAAGTTACGGGAATGTATTCCTTGAAACGTTGAGTTACGGGAATGTATTATAAGTTACTGTACTGCAAAGAAGGAGCATTTGAGGGAGAAACGGACGGTCCCCAGGAGTAGGTTACTGCCGTAAACTCCGACACAAATTATATATCTGTGTTGTTCCTGGAGGTGAAATAAAGACGCGATATTCCCGTAATAAATAACGGAGTGTGAAGACAGGCGCGGAATCCTAATTCTGCAGCACCGTTTCTGAGAAGGACGGAGACAAGAAGAACGTAAAAGGTTAGTATGAGATTATTGAGGACTCATAATGCGTCTGGCGCGCTCACTGGCACTGAAAGGACCCTATGGTATGACAAACAAGAGCGCTGAACAACAAACTGTGGCTCTGCAGACAAAGACAAAGATTTAGCCTCCACCAGGCCTTCCCACGGGGGTACGGATCGTAGAATTCAGAAAATAAGGGGATAATTGGCCAGGAGAGTCAAGATTTACATTTCTCTCTTCTAACTGTACCAGTAAATCAACCCTTGTGGTGTCCAAACTCCCTTGCCAAATTACTCTCCCTTTAGCCGGCGTAGTTAGTCTGGTAGAGACTAACAAAGATTGTAGGGACGGCGGCAACATTACTCCGTCTGGTTAGTAGTTAGTCTGGTAGAGAATAGCAAAGATGGGAGGGACGGCGGCAACATTACTGCTTCACCTGGTGCGGGCCCGCGGTGACAAGGCAGATTTAGCGCCCAGGTTATCTCAACCATCGCAAACGAAGAAAAACTACGCCGTGAGACCCGATCAATCTGCCCACGGTAGGAGATGTGGGCGCTTCAGTTTCGGCTGCATCCGGAGAGATCTGATCCTACACTTGCGGGTTCAGCAAATCATGCCCGAGCACAAAGCAGCCGCTTCGTCTTCCGCGCGCTCTCAGCGTCAATCAGGCCAGTTTGCTGCTGGGTCCTTGTTATTCGCACCGCCTGTTGTCATTTCGGGAAGCATTTTGTAGTAAGCGCGCGCATGCGCAGTAGGAAGCGTGTGGTGCAACAAAAGCCCACCGAGATGTTTGTATCTTTTTAAATTTCTTTATTCAGTTAAACAACAAAGTACCACAGTAGTAACAACCTGAAGAACAGACACAAGTACGATGCAGTGATGACTTATCCCTTACAGTATGATAAAGCGGTAAGCCACCACTTCATTGTATGATCCTAACTTTACCCGGTTGTAACATGGGTACCTGACTTCGGTTGCGGAGGTAAAAGGTAGTTGGAGGAAAGGGTTGGGCTCCACCTTCCAATACCGTGCCCTAGACACAGTAGATAACAACCCACTGCCGATACGGCCTCAAATGCCATGGGACAATCTTTGCCTTATCAAGTATATTGTTCTTAATATGTGTTAAGATACGTCATTAACTTGAGTACTGTTCCACATTGTCCTTGACCCTGTCTCTGTCGAAAAATAAGATAAAAAAGATGTTCGAATATCGTTCTGACGGAGAAGCAACCGAAACCTGCCATCTCCAGCCTCCCTCCCTACAAGACATCAATAATTTCCTAACCCGGAAGTGACACCATCAAGTAGGGCAAACTTCAGACATATCGATGTTCGCCATTCATCTATGTGCAGAAGGATGAACAATCATCATCATCATCATCATCATCATCATCATCATCATCATCATCATCATCATCATCATCATCATCATCATCATCATCATCATCATCATCATCATCATCATCATCATCATCATCATCATCATCATCATCATCATCATCATCATCATCATATCGGGCGGCTTGCCCGGACTAAGGTTGCTCTCTCCCTCCAGGCGTCACGGTCCGCCATAAGTTGGTCTAGATCTTCAGACCTCACCCCTACACCCCCAGCAAGTTGGTCTATGTAGGTCCGTCGGGGTCGCCCGACACAGGAGTGCCCATGAGTTGGTGCCCAGAGCAGTTCACTTACAAGCTCTTCTTTGTTTGGATGAACAATGGCAGCACAAAGACACAGTAAGGAGGTGTTTTGACGAGAACACTAATCTCTTTTTATTGTTAATTTTGTTCCAATTGTGTTTTATGTCTTCTTGATTATTCTGGGACGAAAGACAATCTGCAGAGTTGCTAGAATGAGTAACGATCGTTATAAAGACAGGCTGGTATATGTAGCACCTCCAAATCTTTTGTTGCTGTGAATCAATCGTGGAACCAGCCCGAAGCAGTGTGGGTTCACTTTATTAATAGTTGATGTTTACTGTCAATTTTATCCAAGTTTGTTTCATAACTTTGAAACGAAAGGAAAGCTATCGCCGGTAATAAAGACAGATCTGTACATGTAACAACTCCATCTTCTTTGTCGCTGTAAAGTTCCCGTGGAACCCGCCCACCGCAGTGCGGGGTACGAAGTAACGTGTGTTGTGAAGGGAATAATCTATTCATATTGTCAATTTTGTTCCAATTCTGTTTTATGTCTCTTTGATTATTCTTAAAGAAAATCTGTCAAGTTGCTGGAATAATTTACGATCGTAATAAAGACAGGCTGGTACATGTAACACCTCCATAGTTTATGTTGCTATGAATCAATCGTGGAACCACCCCGAAGCCCTGTTGGTTCACTCTATTAATTGTTGACGTTAATTTTGTCCCAATTTTGTTTTTATGTCCTCATAATTGTTCTGTATGGAAATGAATTTAGCTACAAGAGTAGCTACTTTAACATTTCACCATCATGACATTGAAAAACTGTTAAAATTGACATGGTTACACACAGTACGGAACCCGCCCTAAGCAATGTGGGTTCACCTAATCAAATGTTGACATTTATCATGACTTTTGTTATGTTTGGTGTTTATGTCCTTAAAACTATTCTGAAACGAAAAAAAGCTTTCCATGTTGCTGGTTATAAAGACAGATTTGTACATGAAATGTATCGAATTTTTGTTAAGGAACCGTGGACCCTGCCCTAAGCCGTGTGGGTTCACCTAATTAAATGTTGACATTTATCATGAGTCTTGTTCCGGCTTTGTTTTTATGTCCTTAAAATCATTCTGAAACGAAAAAAAAAAGCTTGACAGGATGCTGGTTATAAAGACAGATTTGTAAATGAAATATATCGAATTTTTGTTAAGGAACTGTGGACCCTGCCCTAAGCCATGTGGGGACCCTGCCCTCAGCCGTGTGGGGTCACCTAATGAATTGGTGACGTATAAGAGAGCAGCACTAGTGTCTGTTTTCCAGGACGTGCATAAAATTCCGCAGCTTTTATTGATCTTTTAACGCTCGCTATACAAAGACATGTGTGATTGCCCCGTAGGTGATATGCGCCTATAACAGAAACATTCACCAAATGATTAAATGCTCACATATATGATGTCGTCTTCTGACTACGATATGATAGAAAAACGCTGTAAATTCCTCTACACCTGTTTTAATAAGAAAGAAGTATGTAAATCGAAGATACAGATAAAGCATTTACCGTAGTCTCCCTATTATTGTCTGTGTATCTATCCTGCTGCCTTTAGCCCCAATGGGGTATGGATATGCAATAAACGTCATTGTCATTGAAATACGACACGCGGATCAAAGCGTTCCGTAAGAAAATATGGCGAGCTGCTAGAATACGTGATGATCGTAATAAAGACAGATTGCATAGTGTGAACCTGCATATTTCAAGTTTGATTTAAACTAACTGTAGAACGTGGATGCCTTTGTAGCTCAACTTGTAGCAGGCTCACAGTTGAGTTCCTGGTTCCAAGTAGCTGGTGACTTTGAGACGCCGTTCAATCCTGGGAAGGGCATCTCGGTTGGGCCTGCACCCATCTTTCGGAAGGGGCGTAAAACTGGGGTTCCGTGTTCGAGGAGGTGCCTCAAGCACCTTAAAAGGAAAGGGCTAGGAACCCCTCCCTGTAAAGATATACCCCGCTGCTGCTACCACTACCACACTACATACAAGGGCCTGAACAACCCATGGAATCAGCCCGAAGCACTAATTAATTGTTGACGTTTGATGGCCAGTCCTCGTGTCTATTTTCTGGGACGTACATGAAAGTCCCCAGCAGCTTTTATTGAAATTCGACATGCTGCTCAAAGCGTTCCGGCGGCACCGCGGAGCCGACCGCGACTCGGGCTAATGGAGCTGGGAACGACAACACAGATCCAGAACAATGAGCGCCAACAGGAGAAATCAAAGTTTTATCGACACGCCGTGTGGACGTGAAAGCGGGACGTGATCCGCTTATTTACCGCCGGGCCGGGTTATCGACGCCGCTATCGGAAACATCTCGCCCCGGGGGGCGTTGCCGTGATGATGGATCACTCCGCTCATGCCTTCGCTCCGGTCCGTTACCGTCGATATCTTCCTTCCAGCGGGTCATTCTCCCACCGGGGAGATCCTGTCGTGCCGAACTTGCTCCTGAAGCCGTTATAGTCACAGATTAGGGCCACAATGGTTCCGTAGAACGTTACAGTCCCATATTAGGGCACCTGTCGTGCCGAACATGATCCTAAAGCCGTTATAGTCCAACATTAGGGCACCTGTACGCTGCTCCGGTCCGTTACCGTCGATATCTTCCTTCCAGCGGGTCATTCTCCCACAGGGGAGATCCTGTCGTGCCGGACTTGCTCCTAAAGCCGTGATAGTCCGACATTCGGGCCCAAAGAACCTTATAGCCCCACAATAGGGCTCCTGTCGTGCCAAACATGATCGTCAAGCCACTATGTCCCTCAGTAGGGCCACAATGGGTCCGTAGAACGTTATGGTCCCACCTTAGGGCACCTGTCCACCAGAGAGGGTCCATGGAATGTTATAGTCCCACCTCAGGGTATCTGCCGACCACAGAGGGTCCATAGAACGTTACAATGACCACCTCAGCGCTTCTCTCCTGCCACAGATATGTACAGTAGGGATCCTGTCCAACAAGATAGGTACCATAGAACGGTGAAGCCCCTTCTAAGGCCATCTGTCCTACCGCAGAGGGTTCATAAAACGTTATAGTCCGAACTTAGGACCTCTGTCTATCACAAAGAGCCCACGGAACGTTTAAGTCCCACAGTATGGCATATGTCCCACCATAGAGGGGCCATGAAACATTACAATCCCACATTCGGGCTTTTGTCGACATGCCACGTCCAAGAGGGTCCATAGAACGTACTAGTCCTACCTTAGGGCTTCTGTCCCACCATAGAGGGTTCATAGAACGTATCAGTCCTACCTTAGGGCCTTGTGTACCACAGGGAGTCCATAGAACGTTATAGTCCTACCTTAGGGCATTTGTACCACCACAGAGGGCTCACATAACCTTATAGTCCCACATTAGGTCTTCCGTCGACTGCCACGTCCCAGAGGGTCCATAGAACGTACTAGTCCCACCTTAGGGTCTTTGTGTACCACAGGGCGTCCATAGAACGTACTAGTCCCACCTTAGGGCAGTTGTACCACCACGGCGTCCATAAAACGTTATAGTCCTACACCGCGATGACAGCACTCCCTGTAGTACAACAGTCAAGTCGATAAATAAATAAATAACAGCTCTGGCAACATTGAACCCCGAGAGTACTACAATCGCCATGAGCCCATGACACCTCTGAAGTCCTTGTGTAGTAAAAACCAGCATGACAACTTGGACCGCCCAATACAGTACATCGATATCGACCCTGATATTACAGCGAATTAGGATGTGCTGCACCACAATAACTCACAATAGCGATACCATCGTGTCTCCAAGATTCCAACGACCGCCGCTTTATAGACTGTTAAGACTGGTAAATATTCAATACTCGGCGCTGTCCGAGTTTCAGCTGGCAGATAGGGAGCGGCGCCAAGGCGTTTCTGCGATGGTGTGGGCGATAGGCTAGCCAGGTCTATAACAGCCGCCCTGGGCGGTGCTGAGAGTCGGTTAGTTCCATCTAAGGTAGATTAGAGGATGTCTGGCAGTTCGGCAACTTAGTTCTGTATTCGGAGAAGACCTTTCTAGGACTTAAGGTCAATCACAGGCAACGTAGAACTAAGTCTACTCTAAAGGCAGTGGAAGCCGTGGCTTGGGGCCATGCATGCAACATATGCAACACGGAGAAACCTTAGAGAGGGGCAAGGGGCCGACTTTGGCACTTAGGCAGGTAAGCAACGGTAACATTTGTAGGCACAGCGCCTGCTGGTGGACCTTATTACATAGCAGTCAGCACACACTGCTACAGGCACAAACTACTATAGCAACAAGTATCTACAAAAAT
This sequence comes from Branchiostoma lanceolatum, assembly GCA_035149815.1. NCBI lineage: Eukaryota > Metazoa > Chordata > Leptocardii > Amphioxiformes > Branchiostomatidae > Branchiostoma > Branchiostoma lanceolatum. Next base: position 43,837,839 of record CM068866.1, read on the forward strand.
ATCATGACTTTTCATCGTCACAAACCGCCGGTCTCGTCAGCAGGGCATGTCAATCATCGTTGCACAGGTCGCTGATTGGTTGATATCGTTCGTTGAAGTCTGTCAGGAGATAAAGAGACAGTATCATTCGGAGTGGCGTCTTAAGATGGTTAAGGAGCTCCTTAAATTGATGACGGGCTTCTAGTTTGTTTTGCTAGATATTAAAGACAACAGGAGTTATAAGAAGTTATGATATTTGAGGCAACGTAGGGTCATATCCGTCCATCTACATCCCATCTCATCTACATATATCCCTAAGGCTACTGTAAATGCAGAAATGTTCGCGGTGGTTTTATGTTCGCGGTTTTCGAGGCGACCGTTTCACAGCGATCATAAAACCACCGCGAACATTTTTGTCCAATACTGTAACAGTATGTGACCATGGCGCTGCCGCGAACTTAAAACCACCACAAACACTCCAGTTTCCCCTTATCGCGAAATAAAAACCACGCCAAATTGAATGCATTTACAGTATTTGGCCCTTGACCTTTCGGGAACCACAGTACAGAAGATATGGCATCTGGAGTTTTCTCAACCCTTCTCGATTTTCTGTTCTTCTTAATGTTCCACTCAGTGTCGTGGCCTCTGACCTTACCGGTTTGTCAAGCTTACAAGAACACTGGCAGGACACCAACGTGTGAATGTCTGGCAAGGATCTTCCATGAGGTTGAAGATGTAACGGTGAAGGTAATGGTCTTTTGGAAGCCTTAGGGGCATCGCTGGTGTCCTCGTTCAAGGTTCAGTGGGTTGCTATCCGCTGTGTCTATTGGAAGACGGAGCCCATCCCTCTCCTTTCGCCTCCTTTTACCTCCCTAACCGAAGTCAAGTACCCATTTCTACACCTGGGCGGGGTGAGGAAAGTCGTGTAAAGTGCCTTTCCCACAACGTCACGCCAGGAACGCCAGGAATTCAAGTTCAATTTATTCATTTAACCAGCGTACATCTCAGCTCTCTAGATCCCCAGTCTGTGACCTCTCGGTCCCGTGTCCACCAGCCTGACCACTCGGCTAGTTGAGCCCACAAAGATGTATTATCACAGAAATGATCACGGCGTAACTTCCATAGTCACCTCGGGGGTAAAGTTGCATGATGCCAGCTTCCGTATACATGTAGGACATTAGACTGTAACTGTTACCCAACGTTTACATGTGGGACATTAGACTGTGTGTAAAAATTGTTGCCCAACAAAAATCTAACTACAATAAGCTGTGTTAACAAACACCAAACTGCATAGCAAGCAGATGCTGTGAGTCGTATACAACAAACCTGGTTGAAAAGCACACCAAACAAAACAGACAAACAAACAACTCTATGGCACTCTTCCACGGTCCACGCATTTCTTCTGAAGTCAAGCGTCGTCGGTTGAGCCTCGCTGGCCATGCTACTCGCCATGGCGAACCAGCTGGTAAACTGCTTTGGTCTCCAGAAGGCGAAGAGGCCGTCCATACGTAACATTAAAGAACCAGAATCGAGTCGGAAACTTGTTTAAGTGGGAAAGACTTGACCGAAACAATGTACAATAGAGAATACTGGAAGGTAGAATTTGTGCTCGATCGCTTCAACCTGTTAACAGTAGAAAACACGATGATGATGACATAGCAAGCAAATAGGACGTCACTAACTGATTGCAGTATAACTAATTTACTGCGCATACATGCATTGTTTTATATCGTAACATTCTATGAATTGCCCTAGTGTTTTATTGTCGTCTTCAGTGTAATTGTAATGCTGAGTACAGTGGTCCACAACATCAACTTGTCTGCCCGGCGTCCCACTGTGTATTGTCTTGTTGCAATTTTGAATAAAGAATAAAGAAAGAACTGATTACACAGCCAACTCCCACCCGCCGCACCGCTGAGCTCGCTATCTCCAGCCAGCTGACGGGACCATCCGCACGCGATAAGCGACTATGACGATTATTGCATAATCAGCTCAGATGTGCAGATAATGATAAGAAAACTTCGCTGTGTTTTATCTATATCTACGATTTATATGATTCGCCAAAAATAGTTACTCAAGCAACTGAATAAAAATTTGAAACAGACGATTTATATGATTCGCCAAAAATAGTTACTCAAGCAACTGAATAAAACATTGAAACAGACGATTTATATGATTATTCTCTCGTCATCTATATCTACGATTTATAACCCGAGAGTTTCTTACTGAATGAAATCATCATCATGACTATTCTCTCGTCCTAAATCATTTTTTAACAAAGTTACAGAGCGTTTCTATGATACCGTAATGACATCATATATGTGAACATTTCATTCATTGTTAAATGATTAAAACACCAAAATGTATGTGCAAAACAGAGCTAACACGTACTGTTTTATAAGAAACTATTAGGTGATCAACATTAGTTTATCAATAGTTCACAGCTTCGTTTGTTATTTACTTATCAATATTAGAATGAAGTATTCCTTCAATTCAAGTTTTACATTTTGCTTCTTATAGAACACATGTGAAATTCATGGATTTAGTCCATCTGGGCAGGAATATGCAATAAAGACTATCATCATTATTATCATTATTATATACATACACGATACTTAAAATCTAATTTCAGGAAACTGCGATTGCAAACAGCACACGAGTACGATTTCAATGCATCAGAATTGAGAAATGATTTAATTTTAGAACTGACAAAATGTGGGAAGAAAAGACGGTTGCTATTTCAACGTGCAGACTTACTACGTGTAGGTTTAAACACATTATGATTATAATCTTAACTGCGACGATTCGTTTTTAAATGCTTTGAATATGCTTGTACTCTTGTAATATATGTATTTGCTTATGATCTTGATATTATGCAAGTAATGTAATGTAATTGTAATGTTAGTGGTCCACAACATCAGCTTGTCTGCCTGGCGCTAAAATGTGCATTGTATTGCCATTTTCTAATAAAGATATAGATTATACAAGTACTGAATTTAATGTAAGTATCAACAGATTTCATGTTAACGTACAAATCTAACATGCACCTTGGTTGCAATACATCTGAATCTGTAATGTCCATGTTGTAAAATTGTTGAATACAAACAGAATGACAGAATTTTTCACACTGGGACTGACAAATCTACTTTACGTACTAAAAATCCCCGCTCTGTTCACGGCCCCTCTTGTGTGGCTAGCAGATAAAGCTCCGTCACAAATCAGCGCGGCGGCCTGAACCGCATTAAGAGGTGACCAGAACGTGTGTGATGTTAACACATGGTTGGCCATTTCTCTGCGATGTCCATGTAGTCAACTTGTTGGATAGGATTAGATTGACAGAATTCTTTACGCTAGTACGTCTTCAGTATTCTACAAGAAAGAGAGATCCATCTGTCCCTGACGCTGTCAAGGCGTCTTCCTCATGCAGTAAAACCCCTGCTTGTTCACGACTGCTCCTGTGTCGCTAGCAGATAAAGCGGCGTCACAAATAAGCGCCGCGGCCTGAAACCGCGTTAACAGGTGTCCAGAACGTGTGTGATGTTAACACATGGCTGCCAATTTCTCTTTGATGTCCATGTAGTCAAATTGTTGAATACATAGAATTTATTGTTGAATACATGCTATAGAGTGACAGAATTCTTCAGTTGTCTACAAGAAGAAGACATCCACCTTGTATCTTCCTCTGGCTGACAAAGGGTCTACTTAACGTGCTAAAAACCGCCGATGTTTTAACGGCACGTCCGTGTTGCTAACAGATAAAGCGGCGCCCCAAATCACCGCAGCAGGGTGCGAACCCACGCTAACAGGTATCCGGAACGTGCCGATGTGTGCGATGTGTACACATGGCTGGCCATTTCTCTGCCATGTCCATGTAGTTAACTTGTTGATGAGTACAAACAGAATGACAGAGTTCTTCATACAACGGCGTCTTCAGTTGTTTACAAGAAGAAGACATCCATCTTGAACCTTCCTCAGGCTGACAAAGGGTCTAAATATCGTGCTAAAAACCGCCGCTTTTATGTTTTTTACGGCATCGCCGGTGCTGCTAACAGATAAAGTGACGCCCCAAATCACCGCGGCAGGGTGCAAACCCACGTTACCCCGTGGTTAGAACGTGATAGCGCACTGAGTGTGCTGTATGCATGTGGCCTCCGCCTGTCAATGTTGACCACAGTAAAACTCTAATTCATATCAACATCTGCCATGGCTGACCAGTCCAGAATGACAGCCTCTGTCACATAAATCACAATTCTGACAATTGTGTTGCAACTTGCAGGGTTATTTACTGCGTGAAGTATATATGTGTGTGTGTGTGTGTGTGTGTGTGCGCGCGCGCGTATGTGTGTGTGTGTGTGTGTGTGCGCGCGCGTGTGTGTGTGTGTGTGTGCGCGTGTGTGTGTGCATGTGTGTGTGTGCGTGTGTGTGTGTGTGTGTGCGTGTGTGTGTGTGTGTGTATGCGTGTCTGTGTGTGTGTGTGTGTGCGTGTGTGTGTGTATGTGTGTCTGTGTCTGTGTGTGCATGTGTGTGTGTGTGTGTGTGTGTGTGTGTGTGTGTGTGTGTGTGTATGTGTGTGTGTGTGTGTGTGTGTGTGTGAAAAGCCCTAAATCACATCAGCCCGATAGCGTCGACTATGGCTGAACAGTCCTAAACGAGACAGTCTCTGCCACAGGAGACACATCTGTATGCTGACTCAGTTCTGTGGCAAGTTTCGTTTTTGCCACATTAACCCGTCAGAACGTGCCGCTGGTGCCGTCTACTTGAAAACATCCTAACCTCTGCTTGGAGGGCGTTCGGCAGGCCAATGGCACTTAAACTGTCATGATAATGGCGTGTACCACGCTTCCTTTAAGATGGGGGTGTCGTTCTACAATTCACGTTACCTAAAAATACTGCTAGGGTGCTGAAAAAAATTGACATGCATCATGGGGACCTCAATAAGTACTGACGTGCCAAAACTCAAACAAATGCATCAAAGGGATCTTGAGTTATAGAAATGGGCTCTTGGGTTATAGATGCGAACACACAAATCACAATCGTGGGCGGTAAACCCACATTAACCTGCTATCAGAACGTGATATCGCACGGAGTTTGTTGTATGAATACGGCCTCCGTCAGCCAATGTTGACCATGGTCAAACGCTAATACGGCATCGGCTATGGCTAAACTGACCTAAACGAAACTGACAGTCTCTGCCACATAAAAAGACACATTGGTCACATCTGTATGCTGATTCAGTTCTGTTGCAGCGTTCTTTTCTGCGGAAATGAGTTATAGATGCGAACACACAGCGCGTTGTTAACCCACATCAGACCGTGGTCGGAGCGTGCCGTCGCGCTGTTTTGGCGTCCGTGCCGTAGCGGCAGCGGTTACTATCTTTGCGGCGGGGATGTTTTATCTGCACATTATCGCCACTCAGTGTGCTGTATACATATGGCCTCTGTTGGTCGATGTTGACCACGGTAACTCTCTCTTGCTGACACCCCCATCCTACCAGGGCGGCGGCATCACTGCGACCGCGCGATCTGTCAGAGCGCTCAACTAATTTGAAATGAAACGAACCTTTTTACGGTTGGTGTATTTTTCAGTCACGGATTACACAAACCCAATTTAGGTCACAGCGAAGTCGCGAAATGAGGGCCTCAAGCCACATCAACCCGTGGCCAGAACCGAGAACGTGATATCGCGCTGTTTTCGCGCCGTTGCCGTAGCGGCCGCTATCTTTGCGGCAGGGATGTTTTATCTGACCATTACCGGGCCCACCGCTCCGGGCCGGGTAATAAGCGGCCGCTCACGCAGTTTTGCCCCGCTAACGGTTCTTAACGAAGACTGGGCTGGCGTACTGATTACGTTCGGTCATATAAGAACACGCCAGAGGACAGAAAAACGGCGCAAATCTGCAAAAAGACGCCCAAGAAAACTGCCAGCAACCTCAGGAGTCGCTGGACAGATGATAACACGCGTGCAACGAAACGTTTTAGGTACAGATGTTCTTTTTAGCGAAGCTTTAGGAGCGAGCTTAATAGTATACTTTACGCCCGATTTGCAAGAATTCCCAGAATTCCACAGGAATTTCTGCAATCCATCCACGCAAACCCTGGGGACCGCCCGCCTGCCACTTGTTAGTCGGCACCCCGGCACGCCACCGGTGGGCACGCAGGTCCGACTTAATTACGTGGTGTCCGATTTCGTACAGCTGTGAGTGTGTCAGTATTCTAGCTTTGAAAAGGGTTTTCAACCTACCCCAGCTGATCTATAGTATTATCACAAAAACGTGCTGACCATCAAGCCTTCCACCAAAAAAACCTCTGTGAACACCAAAACTTGAGGAGATCCAAGCATATATAGAAAGTTTTTTAACAGAACGAAGAATTTGGTTACCGCTTGGGCAGTCTGCACTGCACGCTTTACGTGGAGGGGTGCGGTGTCGGAAAAACAACAGTAGCTCCCTGAGAACATAACCTACAGAGCTAGAATAACAACCAAAACGATCATAGGAGCCCCAGCAAACCGAATCTCTAAACTTCTGGCCTAGATTCTCACTCCCCCAACCAAAAAATCCAGAGAAAGACACTAGTACTACACCGGGAGTGTGCTACAGTCTTTCGATATCTGCTTGGAACTTATCAAGTTATGGTGCCTTTCTATATCTGCTTGACAGACGCATTTCTAGGTGCGTTTTGAACAAATATTATGGCAGAACTTAGAGTGTTACGTAGGTACTTTCCTTACAATGAAGTAAGATCAACCCAGACACCTTCGCTATGGCAATAATTTTTAATTGCCACACTTATTCCTTTTCTTTTCTTCTGGGAAGGGGGTTCGAACTCACGTTCAAACTAGGTATCAAACTAAGGATTTGTTCATTTACCATTCACAAGTTTGACGTTCTTCTCAAATAGTTTATTTTCCCTGATGAACAAGGGGCGGTGAGAGTTCACCGTCACATTGTCGATTTATTGGCACTATTTGATGTTTCTTCTATTGATAAAAAAACCCGCAATCGATCAGCAAACAGGCGCAAATCAGCCCCAGAAAACCGCCATCCACCGCGGAGGTCTGATCAGGGACTGCGTTTTACTATCATTCTAACTGTGATGTCCATGTGGTAAAATTGTTCAAAACACATAGAATGGCAGACTTATTTACACAGGGCGGCATCTATCTCTGCGGGAGGACAGGTTTATTTGCACATTACCGGGGCCGCCGCCCCGGGCAGGGCAGTTTTCCTTCTTAAGTTGTTTTTCTTATCACACGTCGTTATTTTTCGTACTACGTCCTTTGGCTAAGATTGGGTTGGCGCTCTGAGTTGAGTTTGGCCATATGAACTGTCCATGCGGTCAAATTGTACAATACATAGAACCAGTTGCTGCTGCGCCGCGTGCATGCGAAACGGTTATGTTACGCAGAGGGGTGGTTTTACCGGCTACAAAGATACTGAAGCTGGTGTGTTACGCAGAAGGGTGGTTATACCGGCTACAAAGATACTGAAGCTGGTGTGTTACGCAGAAGGGTGGTTATACCGGCTACAAAGATACTGAAGCTGGTGTGTTACGCAGAAGGGTGGTTATACCGGCTACAAAGATACTGAAGCTGGTGGGTTACGCAGAAGGGTGGTTATACCGGCTACAAAGATACTGAAGCTGGTGGGTTACGCAGAAGGGTGGTTATACCGGCTACAAAGATACTGAAGCTGGTGGGTTACGCAGAAGGGTGGTTATACCGGCTACAAAGATACTGAAGCTGGTGTGTTACGCAGAAGGGTGGTTATACCGGCTACAAAGATACTGAAGCTGGTGGGTTACGCAGAAGGGTGGTTATACCGGCTACAAAGATACTGAAGCTGGTGGGTTACGCAGAAGGGCGGTTATACCGGCTACACAGATACTGAAGCTGGTGTGTTACGCAGAAGGGTGGTTATACCGGCTACAAAGATACTGAAGCTGGTGGGTTACGCAGAAGGGTGGTTATACCGGCTACAAAGATACTGAAGCTGGTGGGTTACGCAGAAGGGTGGTTATACCGGCTACACAGATACTGAAGCTGGTGTGTTACGCAGAAGGGTGGTTATACCGGCTACACAGATACAGAAGCTGGTGTGTTACGCAGAAGGGCGGTTATACCGGCTATACAGATACAGAAGCTGGTGTGTTACGCAGAAGGGCGGTTATTGAGGTGAAACATGAAACGGTTCTTATTAGGTTAAAAAGGCTGATGATTGAACATATCGCTCCATTCACTCCCAAATCAGCACGATCGTTTTGTCGGTACGGAAATGCTTCATTCCAACTTCCCAACCTGTCAGCCCCCCCCCCCCCCCCATACACACACACCTTAGAATCCTGACGACAGGAAACGGTTCTTTAAGTGTGAAAATTGGCGTTACGACCAGGCTGATTATCAAACATATCGCTCCTTTCAGTCCCAAATTAGCGCGATCTTTCTCTAGATACGGAGATGCTTAATTCCGACTTATCAATCCAGCCCGCCCCCCCCCCCCCCCCCTCCCCCCCAAACACACACACACCTTAGAAGTCTGACGACAGGAAACGGTTCTCTTTACGGGAGAAAATTGGCGTTACGACCAGGCTGATGATCAAACATATCGCTCCTTTCAATCCCAAATTAGCGCGATGGTTCTCCCGGCGCGGAGATGCTCCATCCCGGCCTGTCATCGATCCTTTTCTTCCCCGGGAGCGGCTCTGATTCTTCCCCGGGAGCGGCTCTGACTAATCAATGCCAAGGCCGAGATACCGGCCCTTATCTCCGCGCACACCCGCGCACGTGACCCGCACTGAGCGGCGGCGTTTCCGGGGAGATCTGCGATGCGCTGGTATCGAGTTGTTTGAGTGATTCGCGCTTCTGGCAGTGTACGAGGTTTCGCCTAGTCTGTGCCAATTACGCTTCTAGCACCCCCCCCCCCCCCACCCACAAACACACCCATACTCCTCAGTGAGGTCTACGATGTGCTGGCCTCGAGTTGTTTGAGTGATTCACGCTTCTAGCAGTGTACGAGGTCTCGCCTAGTCTGAGCCAATTACGCTTCTAGCACCCCCCCACCCCACAAACACACCCATACTCCTCAGTGAGGTCTACGATGTGCTGGTCTCGAGTTGTTTGAGTGATTCACGCTTCTAGCAGTGTACGAGGTTTCGCCCAGTCTGAGCCAATTACGCCTCTAGTACTCACACCCCCCCCACTCCCAAAAACCGTAACAACAAAAAAAGACACTCCAAATAATAGTTACTCATTACAAGCAACTAGATACGATTTTGAAAACGGTCAGACGTTTCAAGCTTATTAGCATCCACTACTTTTCGTCAGTGACTCTGAGCAAGATTTGTCGAATGCGAACAGCAGGTTTTAACCACGAATTATGCATTGATATGCAAACCTTCATCGACGTAAAGAAAGACACTGCTTACGTCACATTTCATAAAATCAAACACAGTCCGATATACTCCTCTCTGTCTAGTTAAATAATGATAATAAGTTTATTGCAAGTTCTTGCCCAGAGGCTAGTTGCAAGAACATGTGACATGAAAAGTACATGCACACCAACTCGTCATGTTTCCCCATTGTTTGTTGTCCGTCACCCATCTTATATTTCTTATGTATGTTGTGTTCTTATTCAATGTAATTATTCAAAACTTGTATTCATGATTTTGATGAGAAGGCTCCTCATAAGCGTTGATGAAGGTTAGACATCCAGGTAATAAGATACTCCGAAAATAGTTACTCAGGCAACTTGATAACATTTTGAAACAGTCGGACGTGTCAGACAGTATCCGCTATCTTTCGTCAGTGACTAACGATAGAACTGGAAAACCAGGTTGTATATAAAAACTCTGAAAATATATGTTAATGAGGTTAAAACAATTTAGGATGTCTTGACGTAGTCTTCAAAGAAGATTAATTCAAGACAAGGTTGTATGCTCCTTATAAGCATTTCGGTTTTGCCCGATCCTCAAAGAAATAGACGTTAACAGAATGAATAAGTAGCGCGGAGACGGCGTGTGTCTTCCATGCTGCCCGGCCGGCAGCTCCAGTGGCTTCAGGGTTAATGCTGGAGCTGATCCTGATGTTGCTGGGGGAACGCGTGACGGAGTGGACGTGCTCAGCGGCTGAAAGGCCCGTAATGTGCCCGTAATGTGCCCGTAATGTGCCCGTAATATGCCCGTAATGTGCCCGTAATGTGCCCGTAATGTGCCCGTAATGTGCCCGTAATGTGCCCGTAATGTGCCCGTAATGTGCCTGAAATCAGCGATTCTGAGCCCCGCGAGACCTGCGGGAAGCCGCGAGAACGGTGACGCAAACAGACCTCCAGGCCAGGATCTATTCTGACTATAACTTGGTGAAACTGCTCTTCGAACCAGGGACGGCACCATAGCCACAGTTCAGCACCACACAATCAGCACCAGGGACAACACCACAAAGTTCCATACTCGGCACGGTACAAAGCTCCAGGTTCAGTACATCATAGTAAATTGCGATGCAGTGATTTTCTATTGAGGTGAAGCATGGAGCTTCTTCAGGGAGCTCATAGAACTGAAATGCAGCTTTGACAGTGCTCGCGTTTTCAGCCAAGCACACCGAGTCACCCCACGCTTCACTCTCAGCCTTCCAAATCTCCTCAAAATGTAACGTAGTCATTTTCATGAGGTGAAACATGACGCTTTTTCAGGTAACTCGTCGTACTGCAATGCGGCGTCGCGAGGTTTTCAGCCCACCACACCGGGTCACCCCTACACTTATTTCTTAGCCGGCTAGCCTGCCAAATCCACTTCAGGTTCGCCAGACGTGAATATTATTTTCTTCATGTAGCTTGTAGAAGTGGGATGGGACTTTGCCAGCGCTCACGTTTCAAACCCAGCACACCGGGTCACTCCTACCCGTCCAGGTTCGCCAGACGTGAATATCCTTTTCTTCATGCAGCTTGTAGACGGGGAATGCGGCTTTGCCACTGCTCACATTTTCAGCTCAGCACACCGGGTCACCCCTACTCTTCGTTCTTAGCCTGCCGAATCCCCTCCAGCTTCCTCAGACGTGAATGTGACGTGCTCCCCTGAGCAGACTTCCCCCGGCCCGGACTCTCTTAGCTTCACTCCTACTCTTACCCAGACGTGAATGCCGAATCCCCTCCAGCTTCCTCAGACGTGAATGTGACGTGCTCCCCTGAACAGACTTCCCCCGGCCCGGACTCTCTTAGCTTCACCCCTACTCTTCGTTCTCGGCCTGCCGAATCCCCTCCAGCTTACCCAGACGTGAATGTGACGTGCTCCCCTGAACAGACTTCGCCCGGCCCGGACTCTCTTAGCTTTACTCCTGTTCTCAGCCTGCCGAATCCCCTCCAGCTTACCCAGACGTGAATGTGACGTGCTCCCCTGAACAGACTTCCCCCGGCCTGGTCAGGAGAGCGCGCCGCTTGATTGGGCGCCCGAGAAATAATTGCTCCCAAAGTTGCCTTCAAAGCCCCAAGTTCTTACAAAGCGCCTCCATAGCAGCGTAAAACCTGACCTCTGACCCCTAGGATGGCGACCTCTGCCCCCGGCTGTTACAAGAAGCATTTTTATGGCGGGAACGCTCCGAGTCGCTCAGGGATGAGTGCGGGGCTTGGCACAAATTGCTCCGCGGCTTTGGGAACGACGAGCTGACTTCGTGTGATGCATTTTATAAGATTTATCAGCTTCAGTCTAACCACGCGCTTCTGTATAGACTCCGCTTCTGGTAACGCCGTTCTACATTATCATTCTGTATAGACTCTGCCTCTAGCAACGCCGTTCTACATTATCATTCTGTATAGACTCTGCCTCTAGCAACGCCGTTCTACATTATCATTCTGTATAGACTCTGGCTCTGGCAACGCCGTTCTACATAATCATTCTGTATAGACTCTGGCTCTAGCAACGCCGTTCTACATTATCATTCTGTATAGACTCTGGCTCTGGCAACGCCGTTCTACATTATCATTCTGTATAGACTCTGGTGACGCAGCCTACCGCCTCAGTCTGACAACGCGAGTCTGTACAGACTCTGGCAACGCCGATGTAGAACCTCAGTCAGTGTAAGAAAAACTGAATAGAGAAAAATCCTTACGTGCCTTTAAACGTCTCAGTAAAAGTGAAGTATGCAGGTACTGAGCACACTATTGGATGATAGACAGAGGCTGTCGGCAGTGTTACGAACTCTGCAGTCGATTTTGCACTTATATATATACCTGTTGCGAACGCCACTGCTTAGGCACTGGATGAGTGCAGAGATTGGCACAAATTGCTCCGCGGCTTTGGAAAGGGCGCGCTGACTTCGTGTGATGCATTTTATACGGCGAAGGCTTCTGGGGAGATGGTAGTAACGCTATTCTGCAACCTCATGCTGGTAACGCGCGCGGTCCTACAAGTACTTCTACTGCTACTAGAATCTGGTAACGCCGTTCTACAGCCTCAGTCGTTCGACAACGCAATTTTTTATAGATTCTGCTAACGCCGTTCTACAAACTCTCTCTGACTAGGTAATTCTGTATATGTATTCTGCTTACTACGTTCTATAGTACAACGCGAGTCTTCATAGCTTCCAGTAACGGCGTTCAACAACCTCAGTCGCGGTTCTGTATAGATAATGAAGCTATCTCGATAGTCGTCGATGAAGATTAGACATCCAGGTAATAAGATACGCCAAAAAGCAATTACTCAAACAACTTGATATGATTTTGGAAACGGTCAGACGTTTCAAGTAGCATCCACTACTTTTCGTCAGTGACTGTGAGCAAGATCAGTTGAACAGCAGGTTTATAAGCTGGTTTGCCCCCAAGGCTATGTCCCAAGTGCCAGACAGTTCCACCCTTAGCCCTCCTTTCCTGTTGAGGGTTGGATTGTATATCCTCTCATATATTGCCTCCCTTACTCCACGTTCGAACCAGCGGGGTTCGCGGTCAAGGGTATCAGTGGATTCGAGATTGAACGAGTGCCCCTGGTTGTGTTTTAGGCCATTTTCCACCACCTAAAACACAACCAGGGGCACTCGTTCAATCTCGAATCTTTGCGGTGAGTCTCCAAGCAGAGGTGGGTGGAGACGATTTTTTAAAGAACTCGCTCAGTGCAAGGCCGTAGGGGGCCACTCATCAAAGCACTGAACTAATTCTTACTGTAGCAGCATCTCTTCACCCTAGGTCAGAAACATCAATTTTGTGATCTTTTGATCATATGCCCCATTTTCTGTCGGCATTATCCACCAACTGAAGACCGTTTTCTGGCGAAGAGTGCCGACAGAAAATGGGGCATACGATAAAAAGGTCACAATCCTGTCCACAAACCTCTGCTTGGAGAATACAATAAGTGTCACCAGGCTAGCCTGTGTTACACAATTTCTCGCTGTCAGGGGCTCATTGGCTCATTGGCTCATTGGCCCCTACCCCCCTCTAGGGACCTGACCAGTGGAGGGGCTGACAGAACCGTGACGTAGTCAGGCTATCAGCAGGCCAGCGCAAGTAGACTACATGTTACCGGTCCCGACCGATGGTTTGTTTGCAGGCTGACGTAAGTCTGAGAGTTGTTATCAAACTGCCGTCTCCAGGCACATCTTTCCTGTCGCGTGGCGTCGTGGCGGCGGTTAAGGGTGCTGGGCCCAAAACCTCGAGACCCTGGGCTCGAATCCCCTGACATGCCACCGATATTCTGCAATTGGGACTTAACATAACGTTCCTCACTCCGCCCAGGGGCCAAAATGGGTACCTGACTTCGATTGGGGAAGTTAAAAGGCAGTGGAAGGAGAGGATTGGGTTGCCGTTAGCCTAGGTGACATCCTATTTCTACTGGGGCTCCTACATTCGCTACCCTAAAATTTAGGGTAGCGAGTGTAGGAGCCCCGGTAGAAATAGGATGGCACCCAGGCTAGGTTGCCGTGCCCTAGACACAGTGAATAACATCCACTGCCCGTACAGCCTCCAAGCCTTTCTCTTTTTTTTTATATATCCACGCTACCTTCTCCTGATCCCACTTTGTCACATGTAGGTGTGTCAGAAACGGGGCAATCAGAAGGTAACGAACCCCCCTAACATCTGCTTGGAGAGCAGTCTGGGCTGAGTCAGGCGATGCGGATTCGGACTTTCGTCACGTCTGATTGGGGGCGGGTACGCTGGGATCCTGAATGCAGATGTTTCAGTGGGAGATGGTTGGAAAGATTATGTAAAGTCCTTAGAAACATGAAGATGAACCTTCCCATACTTAAGTCAGCGCTTTGTAAATCCGTGCCGTACGGCGTACGTGTGGCGGGAATGGGCACACTTCAGCACTCATTTTCTGCATTCGCGAAAAAGGCGCGAAACCTGACAGAAACTCGTACTAAAACAAGCCTCGAAATCCCGTACATTATACAAAACCGGACTTGAACATCGTCATCTACACCTACTGTAACAGATACAGTAGCGAGTACTCTAAAAACGTGTGTTCCAAACCACATCTCTGCAACTTGACGCCAGATAGCACGTTCACAAAATATTTGATACCTACAACGTTAGAGGAAAATTGTTGAAACGAGAACCAACCTGGTGTGTGTGATTCAATCGGCCATGGCAGGTTTTGCTACCTGCTACCTCAAATAATAAAGATACAGTTGTGACAGCGGTCGCCCCCCCCCCCCCACCGTGTGACATGACGTCATTCTCAAACATCATTGACAAATTTTATGATCTCAGTTGAGTTGAGTTCGTTCATCCTAACCTATTACGTCACACCCTGAACTACAGAACCCCAAACAGGTGATGTTGACTTATATTTACTGTTCTGTGCTAGGCGCCTTGGAGATGACAAACATTTCTACTACCGCGACCTTACTGACCTTGACTTCGTCTCCGTGTTAGAACATGGCGTATCTGAGGTCGTCGACCTTTGACCTTGCTGCAGGGAATTTTGCTTTTCCTTTTACAAAAAGATGCAGATTTTGCTGTATCAGAATCGTCGAGGAATAATAGTGTCCCACATGTTGAACTTTTAGATACGGTTGATGAAACTTAGCGCAACGTTCTCTGCGGTCGTCAACCTTTGACCTTGCTGCAGGTCATTTTCCTTTTTGAAGTTTTGCTGCATCTTTGGTCAGAATCGTTGAGGCTTAATCTTGTCCCTTGTGCTGTACTGTCAAATCTAACTTATTGTAATCAACTCGGGGTTTCCAAAGAAATGAAGAATTTAGCTGTAAACAAAATATCTATCGGATCCGTGCCCAGATCTGACTCGTTCGCTTATCACGACCTGCCTACTTGTCAAACAAAATCATTTCGTTCTTTATGGCTGGGTTTCGCAGCTCCAAACCGGTCAGACGCCGGTGAGTAATGTAATGTTTTATGCATTGAGAGCAAGAAGTGAGTGTGGGCGCTATGAGAATGAACCGGTCAGCAACGCCACCTATTACCTAGGTCACTAACTGCAGCTGTTGATACTGTACTAACGCCGTTAAACTCTGCTTTCTTCTCCCCTTTATCTAGTGTCGTGAATACACTTGCATCGTCAGCCTCTGCGCACATTAACACTCACACACACACGCACGCACGCACACACACACGCACATCGTCAACTTCTGTGAAATAAGAGACACGTCACCAGATTCTGGGTACACGTGGAAGTTTCTGTGCAGCTTAATGTTGTGTTGACGACGTTTGGACTCCTAGGAAATAAGATATAAAAGATAACAGCGACTGGATAGGTTTTAGAAACGGTCATGTTTAAGGTAGCATCCACTACTTTTCGTCAGCAAAATCTACCCAGCAGCTAAGAACGACTGTTATCTTGGGTAAGTCAAGGTTATGTTGCCTAGACAAAAATGTTCTTTAATCACAACCAAGATATTTAAAGACTTAATGCAGCCAGAGGTTGTTTCTACAACTACCTGAGCTGCAGAATACAGTGGACCATCATCATATTCATAATTGCAGCCCATATTTCTGTGACGGTTTCTCACCTCTCCCAGGGCAATAATGTGATGCCTATTAGTAAGTAGTCTCTACCACAGTAACTACGGTGGTTACTAAGGATGTTGGCCAGGGGAGTCTGGCCATCATAGCCATAGGGTTTAATTTTTCTGGCTGACTTTCCTGGCCAATTATTCCCCCTTTTGCCGGTATCTACGATCCACACTCCCGTAGCAAGGCCTTGTGGAGGCTAAGGTTCATGTGAGGTCAAGTTGTAGCTTTGCTTAGCCTTGAATAACCCCCCCCCCCTCCACGTGTGGCGAGAAAGTGACACATGACTGAGGCGGACAGTGACGTCACCAAACATGGTTGTTTTTATTCAGTCTTCAGATAAGTCCATTCAGTACTGTTTGTTACTTATTGCCATAGTGAATCAGAGATAAGATGTCCCACAAGTATTTACAGAACTGTCCCAGAACACCTGACACACGTGCGCACCTGCATCAGGTGAGACACACCTGGCACCTCACACTCTTCTCACAGGTGAGCCCGTTGGTACAGGTAAGCCACTGGCACAGGTGTGACAGTAGAGGCCACGAGTACATTTGGGCCAATAGAATACCAGGCAGAGGGGAGCACCTAGCACAGGTGAACATCTAGCACAGGCGAGCACCTAGCAGAGGTGAACACCAAGCACAGGTGACCACCTAGCACAGGTGACCACCTAGCACAGGTGACCACCAAGCACAGGTGAACACCAAGCACAGGTGAACACCTGGCACAGGTAGGCCAGGTGAACACCTAGCACAGGTGAGCACCTAGCACAGGTGAGCACCTAGCACAGGTGACCACCTAGCACAGGTGAACACCAAGCACAGGTGAACACCAAGCACAGGTGAACACCTGGCACAGGTAGGCCAGGTGAACACCTAGCACAGGTGAGCACCTAGCACAGGTGAGCACCTAGCACAGGTAGGCCAGGTGAGCACCTAGCATTGATATCACATGTGGACACCTGGCGCAGGTGCAACAGGTGTATCAGGTGTGCCCCTGCTGGACAGCAAAATCAGTTCAGACTGTTTAAAATCGTCGCTTTCTGCAGAAACCTGCAGTTTCACACACACGAGTGTTTTTCTCATACAGGAGAGAAACCAGCCTGCGGCTTTCTTCAAATGAGGGAAACGTTGGGACAAAAGTTGTTTTTTTTTGCAGCTTTATTTCTTCTTGGGACATCTACATACAAATACTTAAAACTCGTCTTAGCACGACTCCAGCAATGTGTACAATTTCATCAGTTTTTGTAAGTATGGAAGCAAAATCAGTTGGATTTCCGACTGCTTTTATGTTAAAACTTGTCTTAGCACAACAATGTGTACAATTTCGAAACTGTTGTTTTTATAGGTAAGGAAGCAAAAACGGTTGGCTTTCCGACTGCTTTTGCTGTGTAGCAGGGGCACCATCAGGGTGTTGTGTCATGAAAAACGCTACCACACTACGACACACACTAAACACATGGACTATACTCACTAACACCTAACGTTACTACCACGAAACTCAGCCCAATCGAGATGGAATAAAACTGTTTCTCCTGATTTTAAACCACCAAGTAACTATGGACACACCATCAGAATCAAATGACACAATTCCATTTTTTCCTCTGTACAGAAATCGAATCTTGCTGATATTTTAAAAGACCTGAACTCTAGTAAAAGATATCTTTTTTTTTACTCTCATAAACTTTATGCTTCTCCCAGTCGGTATAGAAAGAATCCGATGAATTCATCAAGTTAAGTCGAACAACTCATCAAGTCAAAAATAGTTGAGAATCTCCTCTCCCTTCTGGAAGGTCACCCTTTGGTCGTTGCACCGATGATAGTTGCGATGCTACCTTCTACATTCTAGCCTTACTACGATATCAGGTTTCGCCTGGCCTGGGTCTACAGTTTCAGGTTACATCTCGCTGCTGTTGCATATCGTTGGTAAAGTTTCGACCCAAAACTTTTGACCCAAAACTCGCTAACTGTCAGCACCCGTGGAGGGCCTATTTTTTTGCGGAAACAGACGTGGAATTCGGACGTGTGAACGCCCAACACAAGTCCGAGAAGGCAACATTGAAGGTCGTCGTTAGCCTGCCCCCCCGACAGGAGGGTCAGAGGTCAGAGAAAAACGGGGTCGTCTGATTTGTGTTTGCAAACAAAACAAGTTCCTGAGCTGATCGTTGTTTTTGGGCACAAAAATCTTGTCGGATGGACTGCACCACTCCTGGGGGAGGGGGCGACGCCTGACTCACTGTTTTGTATGGACATCACATAAATCCTTGGATGGAAGGTCAAATATGGAAGGTCAAATTGTAGCTATGAATTCTAAACCAGGGAGGGAGGGGGCAACACGTACAGTGACATAAACCAGGTAGGCCTAGGATGTAAGGAAAAAATCTAATTTTTCTCTCTTTTGTAAGATTAAAAGAATTTCGGGTCGGGGTATGACAACACTGAAATAGCAGCTGAGGCCATTTTGCATCAATAATTTTCACCGTTCCTCTTCACCTCTCTGTGTTCCCTACGCAGGGCACCTAACATGCCCCACTCCTCCATAGGTTACACCCCCCTCCACCAGTTGGTACCACCCAAAGCACATCCGACATGGCCGGTTGAGGCCACTTTCGCAACAAAAAAAGGGGGGAAGGGTAAATGATTCCTTGTAACGCCACCGGTGGAGAGTGATGTCGCACCAACACACTACCACCCCCTGAGTGGAAGTCTAGTGGTCCGTCCTGGACTCCTTATGACTGGGTTGTACCAACTATCGCGAGAGTGGAGGGGTGGTCAGGGTCTAATCAGGAAGAACTCAGCCTAAGTCTGCTACTGGTTGACTTGAGGCCCCTCCGGTAGTAGGTCTATGTCTAGCCACTTGACGCACAAGCTAGCAACTACGTCTCTTAGTCAGTCCCGGGAAAACCAACGTCTGTACACGTGACCTGACGGATGGTGAAATAGGTTCATAGCACATATCATAATTCATCAAAATTTACATAGGTACACAGTATCCTCCACAGCTTGCAATACAACATCAAACTGTGAAATATATAGCATTTCACTTCGAAAGTTCCAAAATATAGACCTCCAATACAAGACAGTCCTTTCGTCGACTTCTACTTATATTACAAAACTAAGATGGTGAATATGGGTGGAGTCGCTAGTTGCTGCCTGCTAACGCCCCGCGGGAGAGAACCTGAACTCTGACCCATCGTATCCCATGACTCTTCACACTGTATGTTCCCATGATGCTTTGCAATTCCCCAGAATGCTCCAGTTCACTGGCGTTCGTTCTGTTTCAGTTCAAAAGGCCTTCGTTCGTTCCTTCATTTCTACCTGTCACATGTCCATCATTAGCATAGATTTGCATATCAGACAAATGCAGAAAGTTTGGAAAAAACCCCCACAATGTCTTTAGATCAGTCCATTTTCAATAGGGTGGAGCGTGCCATTCATCAACAATGGGTAGGTCAGGTCTCTCCCGCACTAGGAGCAGTTGCTTTTTGCATCTTGCGTACAAAAAATAGAGTAACCACATCTTGTCTGTTGGGCTGGTTGTGGCGCCAAAGTGACTAGGAAATACATGGTAAAAGCACAGCAAGTGACACTAGTAAATACTCACTACAGTTAAAAAGCAATAAATGGGGTTAAGTGAATTCATACTTATCATATAGATAAAACACTAATACATCAACTACCAGGAATTAATATGTAAAGAAGATGACAAAATTAAGTAGCATTAAAATTAAGGGTCTCGCAATGAAGCAAATACAGCAAAAATAATGAAATAATAATAATAATAATAATGAAGAAAGCTCGTTATGTACAGGGCAGCCATAACTGCTGACAAACTGAGCCAAAATTGGAAAGTCATCTTCAAAAACAACAAGCACACAGCAAATCTTCATCTCGCTCTGCAGCAAGCCGCACTACGAGGGAGGGGTCGCCATGGAGACGGTTGTCATGCCGACGTCACAAACTGTCAGAAGTTGCGAGGGTTGCCCACCATCCCGGCGTAGTTGGAATTCCCGAATCCCTGCAGGGAGAAGAGAGAAGAAACCGGCATGGAGGGGGGAGCGCCACCACATGGAACAGCAGGGCAAAGGTTAGTTGGTTACCATGGTTACAATGTATCCCGGCATCCCAGTTTGCACATTTCACGTTGCAGTGTTGAATTTCAGTCAGGTGAGTCTTTGTGGGGAATATAAACTGCCTTAAAAACAATTTTCAGTTGCAAAAAGGATTTAGGTGGCGACTGCAGGGTGCAGTTCTCACAGAACCTGCTAGAGGCCCCCAGTGTACCAATGTGTTGTTCTGGAAATCTGTTTCGTAACAACGTTGGAAAGCTTGCAGTTCACTGCCTGACTGCCAGGCGGTGTTTCTACAACAGTAATGTGCTGATGACTGGGAGGTCTGGGTTAGGTGTCTTCTGTAACGCTATGAACTAACAATATTGGTTCTACATGTACATACAACATAGTCGTACCACGCTGGACCAAGAGTCCCTACGTCGGTGGGTGAAGCTGGCTAGGTGTTAGGAACTTGTGCACCACAGCATTGCATGCAATAAACAGCACGACTTTAACCAGGTTAGAGTCAGAACGTTAGTAAGTCCCGAGGAGCCCAACTACTACCCTTCTGCCCGACAACCAATCACAAACAACACGGAATACAAACCGCGTAATCCGATATGTCGCATCACGACTCACCTGGTGTCATGTTTCACACTAACGACAAGGACAGAGTCTGAGGCTTAACCAAGCTGCCGCCATGCATTAACAGCTCTCATTACGGCATGCAAACTAACATCACTAAGCAGCCGCATGCAGACTACACAGATACAACAACTCAGAAATAATGCAGTTTGGGTATTCATGACTCCGACATGGACCCCAGCAGCCCAGCTGGGCAGCCACACAGGCTGGTCTCCGGGTGGGGAGGGCTTCAACACTGGACTGTTTCTATTAGAATAATTTTCAAACTTTGGGCTGTATTTTCGTGCACAGTCCATTTCTAGTCTGTACTGACAGTAGCTTTCTGAGGGGAGCATTTTCTGTGTGGGGTTCATGAATATTGGATGGTTTATTCTTGTGTGGATTCCCTTGTCCCAGTCTGTATTAGACAGACAGTAGTAGCTTTTTGAGTGTTTTTTGTGGGGAGTTTTGTGTGGGGCTCTCAGTGGACTCTAGAAGGCTTCCCAGTAAAAATGCTGTCTGTGCTTTCCATTAGATTAGTCATGAACTCACAGTTTCTGTGTAGGATCATGGAATATCTGGGAGTTGTGTCATCTGTGTGGAGCATTTCCTCTTTGTATTTTAGGGTGGGTTAGAAGTATTTTCTGTGCGGAGTGTTTTCTCCACTGACTACTGTACACCGGGGAGCGCAGGTTTAATAGACTGCGCCGCGGCCGTGACTTTCTGATGTTCAATAACGGCTCGGATTGAGCGGCGCCCCGCGTAGGTAAGGTTACCGGGGCCAGGGAAAGGTCAGGGGTTAACTGCTGTAGGCCAATAAGGAAGTGTGCTCAGCATTTTGTAGCCAGAATCAGCTGAACTGTTAACAGAGGAACGGTTTGCTCCAACTGAACTGAATATTTACAAGTGGCCGCATATATAACTTACAAGGACAAAATAGCCGTTGATATACAGTCAAAGCCGTGCTACTGACCACCCCTACATTAGGGACACAATGTGACCTCTCTTTTGGAGGGCCCTTTGATAATGTTTTGAGGAATGTTTGAACAAATAAGGAAGTGTGCTCTGCATTCTGTAGCCAAATCAACTGCTGTTAACATTGGAAAGGTTCTCTCCAAGTGCTCACCTCTATCTAAGGACCACCTGGCCAATGTGACCACTTTTTGGTGGTCCCGTAGATAATTTCTGTCAATGACACTGGCATTGAGAATCCCGTCTATACTGAGTGACCACCTGTCCACAGAGACCAGATTTTATAGGCCCTTTTAGTGGTCTTCTTGAGCAGGTTTGACTGTACACTTTTCGGTTTGGTGTGAGGGGGGATTGTGCTGAGAGGGCATTTGTAAACAGTGGGGGGGGCAGTTTCAGGGGGGACTGGGGGGGGGTCCTTAGGGGGGGTCCTGTGGCTGCTGGGCTGGCAGGTAGGGTCCATGTCGAGCAGGCATATCAGTTAGCTAAGTGGGTTTGGTAGGTTACAATATACTCTGGTAGGTTATAACATCGATTATACTCTGGTAGGTTATAATATCGAATATACTCTGGTAGTTATAATATACTCTGGTAGTTATAATATACCTCATAGTGGTTTGCCAAGGGCTCAATGGTAGCCGTTTTGAAATGCCGCCGCTATCAAGTGGCCCTACGTTACAGAGGGTGGGAGAAGTGCAGAGGGATGTCAGCATCCAGAAAACACACAGCAAACAACAGCAAGCATATATGGAAGCTACATGCTACCTACTTACATCTCTCAAAACCACAGAAAACCTCCCCAAACGGCCTCACGCTTACACAAACACACCACAAGACTTACCCCAACGCCGACAACGCAATGTTTACTTACTTTTATTCTCTACGGGAAAAATAAACAAACGATATTCGCTGATTACTGGAGGGTTTCTTTACGATGTGGAATTTGACTACAGCTAAACATGTTGCATGCAATGCTACTTGTCATGCCCACTCTTACAGGCAAAACACAATGACAAATCAGTCCTTTCCAAAAACAATACAAAATACAGTCGATAAACTAACTAAACAAACATAGAGCTGCCGATAGCCAGGAGTTTTGTGCGCGGGAATCGTGCCAGGCTGCCGAGACGTAGGCCATGTTTCCTCCATTCTTAGGTGGAACACATTTTACGTATGTGGTTTAAATCTGCTGCGATGCAGGAATGCATGGCTGCTGAGATGTCTGGGGAACTGCAAAGTTCAGAGTTTAGAATACGGCTGTCTCCAGATTAAAATTTTTCCATCTAACGCATGTTTTGGGAACACATGTTGTCGATTTTCGTTGTGAAATCTGTCATTTTAAGCATCAGTTTCAAGTCATAAAATGTAGATTTTGGGGGACGGATGGGGTGAATTTCTTCCCGTCCTAACAAGTAAAAAGGGACGGAGGAACGGTCCCGGAGACAATCCTGGGTTGAACAAACATGAACCCAGGATGCTTCGTCAGCGACATGTCGGCACAAAACTCCTGGCATCGAGACTCGCGCCGACACGCGAAGTTTGACAGCGAGGTGCCGTCAGTCAACATGTCGGCGTGAGCAAACGGACACTTTCTCATCCAGGCCACACCAATGATATTGCTCGGTTCTGGGGTTATAGTTTGTGTGAATTTTTGTACAAATGTCTTTTTAAAAAAAAAGGTTTTCTGGATAGTGAAAGCTCGGTTGTCAGATTTAAATGATGCTGCAAAGTCTTTCAAAGTCATGCCCGGAGGCTGATTGCAAGGGAAACAAATATAATAACGTAAAAAAAGGGTAAAACGTCCAGTCGGTAGATCTGATGTCTCTACGTACATTACGAGGGGGGTGGGGGGCTTTTCCCGGGGGGGGGGCTTTTCCTTTGGAGGCAGTGCCTTATGAATAGTCGCACGTTATTAATGATGAGAGGGTTTGTGAATTCAGTAGAAATGTAGATTTAAAAAAAAAAGTTTTCTGGATGGCGAAAGCTTGTAACTGTAAATCATGCCCTAATTCAGTGCTTTTGTAGCTGCAATGGCATGTTGTTGATTGTGTGATACATTTTTTTGTATCATCACTTAAATAAACCAGTCTATCAAAGCTTGGGGATATTGTTGAGCTGGAACATCCACAAAAGTCTGAGTCTGATAGGAAAAGTCTGAAAGGCCATGGCACAGCTCCAGGCTGTGGAGGTACCGTAATTCTCAATCATACCGCTTCATCTTGACCTCTTGCTATATTTTAATTTCAAAACTTCTGAGAACAGAGAAATCAAAGTGGTGTGGCCTCAACATCACACAGGAATCCTACAGCACGGCAGACTGCTCTATTCTCCACATAATCATCTCTACTTAAACATGATCACAGCAGACTGGAGGGGAATAGACTGTTCATGAGGTAACGAGGCGTATGTAGAGGAGAGAGTCCTCCCCGACTGTGGAACTTAGTCAGCATCAGGAGCGGAGCGGGTCCTGATGCTGCGGAATGATGGATGCTCCAACCCGCCCGTCTCCATCCATCCTACACTTCCCGATGGGAATCGGAAGCTGGGATGCCCCGGAGTTTGCCCAATCAGGGCTGGAAATACTGGGTGCACCCAAAATTGGAGCTGTACACCTTTTACTGTAACAATTTTGTACAATACTTTTTTTAAACTTAGCTGTAGAATTTGAGTTGATTGCAATTTTTTTAAACTCGAAAAATGTAATTAGGCTTTGCTGACATTCTTCTTGATTTTTAGGATGCGCCTATTTCCACTAACAAATTTTGAGCCCTGCCAAATTTTTTCCGGAGAATTTGCTCCGATCCAGCGGAGTAGGTTGGAGCAGTAATCATCTCTTCTCCAAACGCTCCCCCGACTCGCTAAAGGCCCAGCCGAGGATTCAGAAAGGTCACAAAATGCCTGAAGTTTGCCGCAATTTAGAGAGCATTTCGGGGCCTTGTCGGCTGGGCGGAAGTGATAGACTCGGGGGTTTGTAGGAGGGATTTCCATCGGCTGCAGTTCCACAGTTAGGGAGCGGGAAGGTGGGAAACGGTCATTAGTATGCCTCCCCCGTCCACCCAGTGGTGGCACCATTACAGCCAGCCTGATGCTGGAACACACCCCAGAAACAGCTCATTCTCTAACTTCACCCCAGAAACAGCTCATTCTCTAACTTCACCCCAGAAACAGCTCATTCTCTAACTTCACCCCAGAAACAGCTCATTCTCTAACTTCACCCCGGACTGGAAACAGCTCATTCTCTAACTTCACCCCGGACTGGGAACAGCTCATTCTCTAACTTCACCCCAGAAACAGCTCATTCTCTAACTTCACCCCGGACTGGAAACAGCTCATTCTCTAACTTCACCCCGGACTGGGAACAGCTCATTCTCTAACTTCACCCCGGACTGGAAACAGCTCATTCTCTAACTTCACCCCGGACTGGAAACAGCTCATTCTCTAACTTCACCCCGGACTGGTAACAGCTCATTCTCTAACTTCACCCCAGAAACAGCTCATTCTCTAACTTCACCCCGGACTGGGAACAGCTCATTCTCTAACTTCACCCCGGACTGGAAACAGCTCATTCTCTAACTTCACCCCGGACTGGAAACAGCTCATTCTCTAACTTCACCCCGGACTGGTAACAGCTCATTCTCTAACTTCACCCCAGAAACAGCTCATTCTCTAACTTCACCCCGGACTGGGAACAGCTCATTCTCTAACTTCACCCCGGACTGGAAACAGCTCATTCTCTAACTTCACCCCGGACTGGAAACAGCTCATTCTCTAACTTCACCCAAGACTGGGAAACAGCTCATTCTCTAACTTCACCCCGGACTGGAAACAGCTCATTCTCTAACTTCACCCCGGACTGGAAACAGCTCATTCTCTAACTTCACCCCAGAAACAGCTCATTCTCTAACTTCACCCCGGACTGGAAACAGCTCATTCTCTAACTTCACCCCAGAAACAGCTCATTCTCTAACTTCACCCCAGAAACAGCTCATTCTCTAACTTCACCCCGGACTGGAAACAGCTCATTCTCTAACTTCACCCCGGACTGGGAACAGCTCATTCTCTAACTTCACCCCGGACTGGAAACAGCTCATTCTCTAACTTCACCCCGGACTGGTAACAGCTCATTCTCTAACTTCACCCCAGAAACAGCTCATTCTCTAACTTCACCCCGGACTGGGAACAGCTCATTCTCTAACTTCACCCCGGACTGGTAACAGCTCATTCTCTAACTTCACCCCAGAAACAGCTCATTCTCTAACTTCACCCCGGACTGGGAACAGCTCATTCTCTAACTTCACCCCGGACTGGAAACAGCTCATTCTCTAACTTCACCCCGGACTGGAAACAGCTCATTCTCTAACTTCACCCAAGACTGGGAAACAGCTCATTCTCTAACTTCACCCCGGACTGGAAACAGCTCATTCTCTAACTTCACCCCGGACTGGAAACAGCTCATTCTCTAACTTCACCCCAGAAACAGCTCATTCTCTAACTTCACCCCGGACTGGGAACAGCTCATTCTCTAACTTCACCCCGGACTGGAAACAGCTCATTCTCTAACTTCACCCCGGACTGGAAACAGCTCATTCTCTAACTTCACCCAAGACTGGGAAACAGCTCATTCTCTAACTTCACCCCGGACTGGAAACAGCTCATTCTCTAACTTCACCCCGGACTGGAAACAGCTCATTCTCTAACTTCACCCCAGAAACAGCTCATTCTCTAACTTCACCCCGGACTGGTAACAGCTCATTCTCTAACTTCACCCCAGAAACAGCTCATTCTCTAACTTCACCCCGGACTGGGAACAGCTCATTCTCTAACTTCACCCCGGACTGGAAACAGCTCATTCTCTAACTTCACCCCGGACTGGAAACAGCTCATTCTCTAACTTCACCCAAGACTGGGAAACAGCTCATTCTCTAACTTCACCCCGGACTGGGAACAGCTCATTCTCTAACTTCACCCCGGACTGGTAACAGCTCATTCTCTAACTTCACCCCAGAAACAGCTCATTCTCTAACTTCACCCCGGACTGGTAACAGCTCATTCTCTAACTTCACCCCAGAAACAGCTCATTCTCTAACTTCACCCCGGACTGGGAACAGCTCATTCTCTAACTTCACCCCGGACTGGAAACAGCTCATTCTCTAACTTCACCCCGGACTGGAAACAGCTCATTCTCTAACTTCACCCAAGACTGGGAAACAGCTCATTCTCTAACTTCACCCCGGACTGGAAACAGCTCATTCTCTAACTTCACCCCGGACTGGAAACAGCTCATTCTCTAACTTCACCCCAGAAACAGCTCATTCTCTAACTTCACCCCGGACTGGAAACAGCTCATTCTCTAACTTCACCCCAGAAACAGCTCATTCTCTAACTTCACCCCAGAAACAGCTCATTCTCTAACTTCACCCCGGACTGGAAACAGCTCATTCTCTAACTTCACCCCGGACTGGGAACAGCTCATTCTCTAACTTCACCCCGGACTGGAAACAGCTCATTCTCTAACTTCACCCCGGACTGGGAACAGCTCATTCTCTAACTTCACCCCGGACTGGAAACAGCTCATTCTCTAACTTCACCCCGGACTGGTAACAGCTCATTCTCTAACTTCACCCCAGAAACAGCTCATTCTCTAACTTCACCCCGGACTGGGAACAGCTCATTCTCTAACTTCACCCCGGACTGGAAACAGCTCATTCTCTAACTTCACCCCGGACTGGAAACAGCTCATTCTCTAACTTCACCCAAGACTGGGAAACAGCTCATTCTCTAACTTCACCCCGGACTGGAAACAGCTCATTCTCTAACTTCACCCCGGACTGGAAACAGCTCATTCTCTAACTTCACCCCAGAAACAGCTCATTCTCTAACTTCACCCCGGACTGGAAACAGCTCATTCTCTAACTTCACCCCAGAAACAGCTCATTCTCTAACTTCACCCCGGACTGGGAAACAGCTCATTCTCTAACTTCACCCCGGACTGGGAAACAGCTCATTCTCTAACTTCACCCCGGACTGGAAACAGCTCATTCTCTAACTTCACCCCGGACTGGGAAACAGCTCATTCTCTAACTTCACCCCGGACTGGGAACAGCTCATTCTCTAACTTCACCCCGGACTGGGAAACAGCTCATTCTCTAACTTCACCCCAGAAACAGCTCATTCTCTAACTTCACCCCAGAAACAGCTCATTCTCTAACTTCACCCCAGAAACAGCTCATTCTCTAACTTCACCCCGGACTGGAAACAGCTCATTCTCTAACTTCACCCCGGACTGGGAAACAGCTCATTCTCTAACTTCACCCCGGACTGGGAAACAGCTCATTCTCTAACTTCACCCCAGAAACAGCTCATTCTCTAACTTCACCCCAGAAACAGCTCATTCTCTAACTTCACCCCAGAAACAGCTCATTCTCTAACTTCACCCCAGACTGGGAAACAGCTAATCTCTAACTTCACCCCGGACTGGGAAACAGCTCATTCTCTAACTCGCCAGAACAGACCTGCAGTACTTCCTTTTCCGCTCAGACTGCCATGTGGCTCATTCGGCTATTTGCACTTTCTGTCACTGCATTTAACTTGTTGGCTGACTCTTCATGCCAAAGAAATGGGTAAATTTTTAACATTTCACTCTTTTTACAAACTGCAGATCAAATTGGTCAAATTTCAAAGTCTTTTACAAAGAGCAGGTATCTGGAAATTAACCAAATTTATTTCTTAAAAATTTGCAGAATGTGAAACCAAATCTCTGTCCAAAATGGCATGACCTTTCAGCAAAAAAATCACAGATAAGAGTAAGAACAGAGCAAAATTCCCCAGAATTCAGGCCTGCGATCTGAATGGATGGAGGAGGCACAAAACGGAAGGGTGGAAGAGAAGATTGCGTGAAGGATGTTGGAATGAAGGAAGGAGAGATAGTGCGAGGGAGGTTGGAACGAAATGAGGGAAGGAGAGATTGGCTGAGGTTTGTACTCACCGTGGAGGGGCAATGCTGAAGACGGAGGGAAGGAATGTCAAAGGGAAAGACAGTGGAAGGGAGGTTAGAATGAGGGAAGGAGAGAAAGCTTGAGGGAGGTATTCACCGAGGGGGCAATGGGGGTTAGAATGAGGGAATGAGAGACAGCCTGTGGGAGGTTGAAACGGAAAGACAGGAGAGGCAGGCTGAGGTTTGTACTCACCTCAATGGAGGTTGGAGTGAGGGAAGGAGAGACTGGCTGAAGGAGGAGGTTTGTACTCACCGAGGACGGGGCGATGGAGGTTGGAATGAGGGAAGGAGAGATTGTGTGAAGGAGGAGGTTTGTACTCACCGAGGACGGGGCGATGGAGGATGGAATGAGGGAAGGAGAGATTGTGTGAAGGAGGAGGTTTGTACTCACCGAGGACGGGGCGATGGAGGTTGGAATGAGGGAAGGAGAGACTGGCTGAAGGAGGAGGTTTGTACTCACCGAGGATGGGGCGATGGAGGTTGGAATGAGGGAAGGAGAGATTGTGTGAAGGAGGAGGTTTGTACTCACCGAGGACGGGGCGATGGAGGTTGGAATGAGGGAAGGAGAGACTGGCTGAAGGAGGAGGTTTGTACTCACCGAGGACGGGGCGATGGAGGTTGGAATGAGGGAAGGAGAGATTGTGTGAAGGAGGAGGTTTGTACTCACCGAGGACGGGGCGATGGAGGATGGAATGAGGGAAGGAGAGATTGTGTGAAGGAGGAGGTTTGTACTCACCGAGGACGGGGCGATGGAGGTTGGAATGAGGGAAGGAGAGACTGGCTGAAGGAGGAGGTTTGTACTCACCGAGGATGGGGCGATGGAGGTTGGAATGAGGGAAGGAGAGAGAGTGTGAAGGAGGAGGTTTGTACTCACCGAGGACGGGGCGATGGAGGTTAGAATGAGGGAAGGAGAGATTGTGTGAAGGAGGAGGTTTGTACTCACCGAGGATGGGGCGATGGAGGTTGGAATGAGGGAAGGAGAGAGAGTGTGAAGGAGGAGGTTTGTACTCACCGAGGACGGGGCGATGGAGGTTGGAATGAGGGAAGGAGAGATTGTGTGAAGGAGGAGGTTTGTACTCACCGAGGACGGGGCGATGGAGGTTGGAATGAGGGAAGGAGAGATCGTGTGAAGGAGGAGGTTTGTACTCACCGAGGAGGGGGCGATGGAGGTTGGAATGAGGGAAGGAGGACTGGCTGAAGGAGGAGGTTGGTACTCACCGAGGACGGGGCGATGCTGAAGCCGGACGGCTGCGGGGAGGCGGCCTGAGCCACGTAGCTGGACACGGTGTCGGCCTGGCTGGTGGTTCCGCCGTACATGTCGATGGGCCCGGGGCTGTTGGCCGGCGGGAACCCGCGGCTGTTGGCAGGGGAGGCGGGCGGCGCGAAGCCCTGGGTGGCGTAGCTGTTCAACACTGGGGGGGAGGGGGGCAGAGAACCGTTATTCCTCGTTACACACACAAGTACTACAGGGGAGCTTACTAAAGGGAATCCCCACATTACTGATGGACCCTGGGGAGGGGAGGATACAGCCGTGGCCGGTCAGGCAGGGGGAAATCTGGGCAGGGATCAAAATTACAGAACCCAACACAGTGGGAATAATCAAACTGCTTTCAGGGATTAGCCTTAACTAATTCAGTAGCAATTCCAGCTGTTGGTATCGCAAGAAAAACTGGTTTCTTTCCCTAGTTAGAACTTGAAGGTACAGTATCGGAAAAAATCTATCTTTTG
The DNA here is from genome assembly GCA_035149815.1 of Branchiostoma lanceolatum. Taxonomy (NCBI): domain Eukaryota; kingdom Metazoa; phylum Chordata; class Leptocardii; order Amphioxiformes; family Branchiostomatidae; genus Branchiostoma; species Branchiostoma lanceolatum. The sequence goes on from CM068866.1 coordinate 43,868,133, forward strand.
GTTGGTTCATGTTCGATTAAAACAAGGACAAGTGAGGGGAGAGACTGGATTGGTTGTGCAGTCAGAGGGCATGAGGAGAGGTGTGGCGAACTGAGCAGGATTGGTGTGGCGAACTGAGCAGGATTGGTGTGGCAATTTGAGCAGGATTGGTGTGGTGATTTGACCAGGATTGGTGTGGCGATTTGAGCAAGATTGGTGTGGCGAACTGAGCAGGATTGGTGTGGCAATTTGAGCAGGATTGGTGTGGCAAATTGAGCAGGATTGGTGTGGCGATTTGAGCAGGATTGGTGTGGCGATTTGAGCAGGATTGGTGTGGCAATTTCAGCAGGCAAACAGAAAGTGTTCTTTTACTTGTGATTCAGACTGATTTCGGTTGTTTGGGCATATTGTGGTGCTTAACGTTCTTTTCGGCCAGGGATGTTTTCAATGTCGGAGGTTTATCAAAGGTAGTCTAAGAACAAGATGAACTATGATATGTTTCAGGTAATTTCCAGCATTGACCTCAAATGGGGAAAAGAGAGAATATAAGGAACTAGGCTTTTCTTTACAGCCAGGGTGGCTGCTGTAGGCACTTTAATCAGAGGCAGCTTTAAATCAAGGTTCCTGCAATGATTTGTAGGTAATTTCAAGGTAAGGTCTAATTTCAAGCATTGACCTCTAATGGGTAAGCATTGACCTCTAATTGGAAAAACAGAAAAAATAGTCAGTAGAAACAAACTAGGTTACATGTAGTTGAGTGTACCTGCAGTTTTGGGGGTGGAGGAAGGAAAAATAGAACAGGGTGGCTGTTATGTTTTCAGATGTTTTTGCACATATTGGGGGTTGTGATGTTTTTCAGATAGTTTCTAATGAGAGCTAAAAAGGGAAAAGAAAAACCCTGAGCAGAAATAAACTGGGTCATCTGAGCGAAGCTGAACGTCGTGTGGAGAAGGAAGTAAACTACAGGACAGGGTGGCTGTTATTTTGTTTTCTGATAGTTTCCAATGTTGAGAGCTAAACAAGAAATAAACTGGGTCATCTGAGTGAAGCTGAACGTCGTGCGGAGAAAGAAGTAAACAACAGGACAGGGTGGCTGTTATTTTGTTTTCTGATAGTTTCCAATGTTGAGAGCTAAACAAGAAATAAACTGGGTCATCTGAGTGAAGCTGAACGTCGTGCGGAGAAGGAAGGCAAAGCTGCGATTAATCAGCCTCCCGAGAATCCCTCGGGACCGGATCGCAAAAGCTCATCCGGAATCGGCTGCATTTAAAACTCGGAAGCAATTAATACTGCAATAGAGTTGGGGTTTGTGGATCAGGGACGGGGAGACGTCATTAGGGGAGTCTGTCGGGACCTACGTCTGGGGCCGGCGGGGGCAGTCGTTACAGAACATCATGCGGCGGGGCTGTCAATCATCCACAGACGTGGGCTAAATATTCCGCTGCGCTTAGCAACGCAGACGGGAGTAAAACATGGAACAGGAAAATCTGCAGTTTGCTTCAGTCCTATCTTTGACGATGGTCTTTATTTTACGACTTTTGAACAAAATGCAACAACAATCTTCAGTATGGTTCAGTTATATCTTTGATGCTTTTGCATTTATCAAACGTCTTATATCTAATTATTTGCAAAGTTGTGCATTAATTTGCATCTTTGTGTACTTATTTGCATATCTGTGCATTAATTTGCATATTTGTGCATTACACTTTGTATATTCATATCGATGCTCTGATTAACATCTTAGTTGTTGATTTGTTGATCGGACTGAATAAAAAGGGAAAAAATACAATGTAAGGTGGTTGCTTCTTCCCTCCCAAAAGCAAAATCAGAGTCAGCATTGGGCAATCATTGCAGAGATTTGGGGGAACCTGGAACTAAGAAGGCCAGCCGGGTGTGGAACAGACAAGTTTGCAGAGGTAAAAAGCTGTACAATTGATGCATCCAATAAGAAATCATTGCCACAAGAAAAAAACCAGAGTGATTGGAAATCAGGTCATTTAGGTACCATTTTTGTGTTTCTTATGTTGATCTATAATTAAAGAATCGAGGTTTCGGCAGGGGGGGAGGGGGGCAGAAGGAAGAAATGAGACTCACGCTTGTAGTCCTGGTGCATGGGCGAGCTAGTCACACGGGCCGGCTCAGTCTGGGCCAGGGCGGGCCTCAGGGCAGGGCCAACGCTGCCGTAATCGGCAAAATAGGCGCCCCGTTGGTCCCCCGGGGCCATATACTGGTAATCAGGGAAGCCTGGCGTGGGAGGGGGGCAGTCGTCAGCAGCAGCACGGACTAACGTACCGACAAACGCACCGGACTCACGGGCCGGCTCGTGCTGGCTCATCCGGTTACCTTACTAAGCTCAGGTTACATTCTCATCACCATAGCAACACCATGGCAACCAAAGCCAGCATGAGCCTGCACCATTCGTCCGGTGCACATGAGCGAAACTGGGTCGTGTGTGTTCATTTTGTCTGTGGTGCTGGTGTGCACGTCCCAGGGGGGAGGGGGGCGACCTTGGGAATCAAACGGCCCTGACCTTGCGTTACTCTGGAATACTGGGTGCTGACGCTGTTGGAATCTGTCCCTATCTGCCTCCGGACTTCCCTGATTTTTCCTACGTTCCCCCGAGTTACTGCAGGGCACGAGATACTTCCCCTCTCCTGTCACTGCAACCTTGCCAGAACGCTCATCTGTAATCCGAGAGGACTGCTTAAAAGGAGAAGCAGCCGCATGTGAGATTTGAGGGCCGTTTGGAAGGATGCCACGATGGGCAGCCATGCTTGTCCCGACGTGTTAAGTGCCGAGTTGGCAAGCATGGACACACATCAGCTTTCAGGGAAACATGGTCTCACACCGGCTTCCAGTGAGTGGTCTCACACCAGTCTCCAGGAAGGCATGGTCTCACACCAACCTCCAGGAAAGAAAGGTCTCACACCTTGGACTGCATAACTTCATGTTTTTTTGCGGCAAATTGCAGTTGACAGGTGGGGAGAGGCATGCCGTGCCGAGCGCTGACACTTACCTTTGGGTCGATGGGAAGCTAAACTACAGCCTAACTCACATGTACACTACAGTCTAACCTACACTACAACCTAAACCACACCTACACTAAAGACTATGTTACACCACTACAGACTGTTACCTAGACTACAGCACACACAGAGGCACGGCACAGTCATGACGCAGCTAAGATGCAGGACTGGAGTGAACAGTTAGTCGCTGAGCTACAGTTTCCAGCACCCGAGTATAGATCTGCTCTAAGGTTAGCTGTGGGAGCTAGTGTGGGGAGGGTGTGTGGAGTCCGCCAGGCCTGGCTGCTGATTTTTTTGATTTGATTTTTATTTGACTGTAGGAAAGTACAGCTAGGACTACCCAACTAGCCGAAGGCTATTACAAAGGGTTAGCCCTGGGAACAGTATATTCAAAGTTCAATACAAACTTTCACAAAGTGCGCATGATCCTCTTACAAGTGGGACCCTTTCGTGTTAACAAAAAGACTTTTTCCCTTAACTGGTCACAAAATTTGTGCTGTTTTGAAGGAAGGTAATGAGGTATGTCTGCAAAAACTTCTCTGCCCAATCCACACTGAACGTTTCGTGGTAAGAACACAATATTTCCATAACTGGTGACATCGTTTCCAGAAAAAAATGGCTCAAAAAAGCCTCAAAACACTGCAACACTTTTGTATCAAGAACAGGAGTTTTTTTATTTTAAATGGTGACAAAATGTGTGCTGTTCTGAAGCAAGGCAAGCAAGTATGTTTGCCAAAGCGTTCAAACAAATCTTGCTGGTCCATTTCTGCCTTTGTAATTTCACTTTGTATTCACACTGACGTCTGCAGACATGTGCTGTTTTCACACCGCACAGTCTGGGTGCGTGTTTTGTATTCCCCTCTTGTACCTTCTCTGCACTAGACAAGTAACTTTCCAGCTGGGCGGATTTTCTATAATCGTGGGAAATGCAGATTTGATGAAAAGGTAAACAGTTCCGACCCCCCGAAGGGTCTGATTTCTGGTCTATTTTGGGGCGTTCCATCTGCAGCCAGGCATGGGGGTGATGTGTAAGGTGTGAACGAGCACCAGTCAGTAGGTTTAGCTCACTACGTGTAAGTAGAACCAAAACATGCATCGATCATCTGTTACCATGGCAACCATCAGCAGTTCTACCACAGCGATGAAGTCCAGGCTGTTCTACAGTTGCTAGGTCATGTCTAAGTTTGTTACAGAAGTTTGAGGACTGCCAAACGGATGATTTAGCTGCCTCCGTTTGATGAAGTTAGAAATAGAATCTTTCATGCAGTAATGTCAAGTCGAACAAGGGCTGACCTTCTGGCAGCAAAAGTGAAAGTTAACCCCAACTTCTGGCGGTGGCAGATGCTGAGGTTACCATGGTTACAGAGGTTGCCTAGTAACGTTAGGAGTGGTTGCCTAGCGACATGAGTGACACACAGACAGAGGAAAACAAGAGAAGCGTCCTCACCGGTTCCGGGGTATCCCATGATGCCGCGTCCGCGTGCGCCGCGCGGGCTGGCCCTGCCGGGGGGTCCGTAGGCGGCGGCCGGGAAGCCTGTGGGGAACACGAAATGGCCACTTTCTGTAAGTGACACGGGGGGGGAGGGGGGAAGGGGGTGGGGTGGGGAGAGGGGGGTGAGAGCAGAGTTAGAATGTGAGGCCAAACCAGCAGCAGGTGCAACTCATGCAGGTCATGCAACACGTCAACAACAACAACACCACACGTGATGGGTTAGGTCAGGTCAGAGGTCATCACCAGAGCACACAGGGCAGAGGTCATCACTACCAGGTCATCACCACGGTTACGCCCCCACAGTTTATCAACTTGTGTTAAACCTACCGGGTTAACCGACTTGGGATTGTGGTACAGAGTAGAGTCAGGTGACCACTAACCAATCAGCTGTCTTAATAAGCCAGTTCACCGTTTGAATTGCACATGAGCAGTGTGATGCATTGTGGGTAAAATGTCAAAGTTGAAGGCCCGAGACTTTAACAAACATGTCTGGATCCGTGCTGGACATGTCCGAGACACGAACTGTCTACAAGTTAGGGGCCTTCACCTTTGGCCTCACGCATGACCTTTGACCTCACGCATGCGCCGTGCAAACTGTGAACTGGCTCGTTACAAGCTAGCAGCCAATTTGGCACCAGATTCAGCGAGGCAGAACAAACCAAACAAGGCTCCTACAAATGTAGCTCCACGGTGGATTGTCGCCGTGGCAAAACTGGTCAGTCTGAATTTACAAAGTCGTCTGTCAAATTTCCAACAGAAAGCTGTGTGAAAGCCGGCTGGCTACAGGCGTTCCAGGGCCTCTTTTGTGGAGTTTATGTATGCTTTACTGCACATTAGCATTTTAATTCTGGTAAGCAATATTTGGATCCAAAAATCATCAGAATTTTTCTTTTGGTCCAATTCCTAGGCATGCTTCCAAGCACATTACTTCTTTTTCTAGAGATATTTCTGAGCCATAACATCATCAGAATGGCTTTGAAATTGACATCTGTATTTCGAAATACAGAGCGTCGTCTGTGTCAGTTGGTGTGGCAGTGGGCTCACAACAAAACTGTGGCCATGGTGGGTTTTGCGTAGCTGTGGGCCCACTACGGAAACCAGAGCGGGCGGACGTGGTACTCACCAGGGAAGCCGTAGCCGTATCCAGGCGCGAACGGGTAGCCGCGGCCGTAGGCGAAGTTCGGATAAACTCCAGCTGTAAAACACAGAAGGGAAAACGTTTAACCACTTGTCGACTTGTGTTGAACATAAACATCGGGTACAGACCAACAGAAACAGGAAAGTTTGTAAGTCTCTGTTTAAACGCTGACAACCTAATAGAAAGTCATCAACCAGTCATTAACCAGTGACTGACCAGCCATTAACCAGTCATTAACCAGTGACTGACCAGCCATTAACCAGTCATTAACCAGTGACTGACCAGTCAATAACCAGTCATTAACCAATGGCAAACTGGCACACGTTTGGGTCCCCACAGACTTTGTTCAGTAGTTTGTAGGAGGTTCTAATCTTTATAACAGGAGCTACGGGAGAGAACTTACAGGCCCCGACCCAGAATGTCACATCAGCATTTCACCAATAGGATAACTTGAGTGTGCAGACACAAAATCTCCTCAATGTTTCCTGAAGAAAAAAATTCTAACGCCACCCCCTCCCTGCTCTCTGACAGTCCATGTTCCCCCTTGCCCCTACAGAAGTACAGGACTGATAATAGTTCAGGTACCCCCTGCCCATATGCTGTACAGAGACAGCAGGGTTGTGTTCAGAGCAGAGTCAAGATTGTTGCTGTTCAAAGCCAGGAGGGTTGCTGGTTTGTTTCTGCTGTTGTTTAGACTATAATAGGAGACAGGAGGGTTTTCTGCCGTTCCGGGACAGCAGCATTGCTGTTTGTTTCTGCTGTACAAGGAGAGCAGGATTGTGTTTAGACTATTATAGGAGACAGAGGGTGGCTGAAGTTTTTCTGCTGTTTGGAGACAGCAGATTTGCTGTTTGTTTCTGCTGTACAAGGACAGCAGGATTGTGTTCAGACTATTATAAATAATAGGAGACAGGAGGGTGGCTGTACAGAGGCAGCAGTGTTGCTGGTTGGTTGTTTGTGCTGTTCCGAAACAGCAGTGTTGCTGGTTGGTTGTTTGTGCTGTTCCGAAACAGCAGGGTTGCTGGTTGTTTGTGCTGTTCCGAAACAGCAGTGTTGCTGGTTGGTTGTTTGTGCTGTTCCGAAACAGCAGGGTTGCTGGTTGTTTGTGCTGTTCGGAGACAGCAGCGTTGCTGGTTGTTCATGCTGTTCTGAGACAGCAGTGCTGCTGGTTGTTTCTGCTGTTCAGAGACAGCAGGGTTGCTGGTTGTTTGTGCTGTTCCGAAACAGCAGGGTTGCTGGTTGGTTGTGCTGTTCCGAAACAGCAGGGTTGCTGGTTGTTTATGTTGTTCTGAGACAGCAGTGTTGCTGGTTGTTTCTGCTGTTCTGAGACAGCAGGGTTGCTTTTTAGAGACAGCAGGGTTGCTGGTTGTTTGTGCTGTTCCGAGACAGCAGGGTTGCTGGTTGTTTGTGCTGTTCCGAAACAGCAGGGTTGCTGGTTGTTTGTGCTGTTCTGAGACAGCAGGGTTGCTGGTTGTTTGTGCCATTCCGAAACAGCAGGGTTGCTAGTTGTTTGTGCTGTTCTGAGACAGCAGTGCTCCTGGTTGTTCCAGTAAAGCCAGAACAAATGGGGGTCAGGCCTGTAATGATGCCGGTGAAGCCGCTTCATTCGGCGGTAAGTAAGACATGTGCCCGGGAGTACCCATCGGCCCCGAATCATGCCCTCGTTATAATTCCATTTGCTGCATTAATCCTGCACAAACGCAGCCGTGCTGCTGAATTATTCAGCTTTCCCGACACGTCGGAGCATTCAGCCGCCGTCTGCAAATGTCAGGCTGGCATTCTGGGGGCTGGAGGGTCCATATTTCTCGCACGGAACAATGGGCGGTGTCGCGGCGATAGCCTTGTCCTTCTCCCGCCTTTGTGCCGCTATCTGTCCTGTCAGGGCTGACACACACACGTCTGTTCTACGCACATGAAGGGCTGGAAATACTGGCTGCATACACTTGTCAGTATGTACTTTTGTGCAGCCCCAAATTGGAGCTATATGTGCACCTAATTTTTACTACAACTGCACCTAGATTTTGCATAAGCTGTCATGCTTTAAAAGTACTAGCTGCATAACGTGACGTCACGGAAGTAGAGGATTGATCATTCCTTGACAAAGACTGGAGCTGATCAGCCAAAAATTTGGGCAACATCAATTTTTTGTGTGTTGGAAGTTACAACTTTGATTCAAAACACCTGACTGTTGTCATACACCTGGCTGTTGTTACACCCATGGCTGTTGTTACACCCCTGCCTGTTGTTACACCCATGGCTGTTGTTACACCCATGGCTGTTGTTACACCCATGCCTGTTGTTACACCCCTGGCTGTTGTTACACCCCTGCCTGTTGTTACACCCATGGCTGTTGTTACACCCCTGCCTGTTGTTACACCCATGGCTGTTGTTACACCCCTGGGAGCTGTTGTTACACCCCTGCCTGTTGTTACACCCATGGCTGTTGTTACACCCCTGCCTGTTGTTACACCCCTGCCTGTTGTTACACCCCTGCCTGTTGTTACACCCCTGCCTGTTGTTACACCCATGGCTGTTGTTACACCCCTGCCTGTTGTTACACCCCTGGCTGTTGTTTCAAGTAAAGATCGGTTTCTCACGGGTCACTGGAGGTCAAACCGCACCCAGGAAGGGTTTTATTTACCCGGGTTGGAACTGGGGCGTCTCTTCTCCGCGCCCAATTGGCCGGACGGAATGTGGAGTTCTGGCGGCAGACAGAAATCTCTCCCGTTTCTAGATGCAGCGAACTGTGAGAGCTACCATCGCACAAACCGCCTCTCTCCGGATCGGTTTCGGTTCCAGTGTTCCGGACCGACGCTCCCGCGCAGCAGACAACTCACCGACTGCCAGACTCAGCTCACAGTTTTACATTTCAGCCTTTTCCTTCCCAGTTTAGCTCACAAACCTTCCTTTTCTCTCTCCCCTGTTTAGCAGTGTTTTATTCCGAGTCATTAGCAATCCTGTCACAGTGACAGTTGTGGCGGAAGACTTAATTAGACGGCTTGATTGCGGGGAGAAGAAAGCGGCGCACAACAGTTTAACGATCGATGATTACATCCATTGTTCTGGGCAGACCTTTCATTCAAAAAACCCCCTCAGGAGCCGTCATTAATGAACCTTCCCAGGGGAGAGTGCATTAATCCCTCTGTAGGCAGGCAACTGTTGGGTACTGCAGCCTACCTACTTTAAGCACTGCATCTAGGACAGAATGTCATGTGGCTGAACTCAAGGGCACCCCCCTCCCCCAGCCCCACAGATGACATGAACTCAAGGGCACCCCCTCCCCCAGCCTCACAGATGACCTAAACTCAAGGGCAGCCCCCTTCCCCTTCTCAGAAATGACCTAAACTGAAGGTCACCCCCCTCCCCCTTCTCACAGTTGACCGAAGCTCAAGGGCACCCCCTCCCCTCCTCACAGATCACCTTTACTCAAGGGTACCCCTCTCCACCTTCTCATAGATGACCGAAACTGAAGGGCACCCCCCTCCCCCTTCTGTGACCTAGGAATGTCCATAATTGTTACAGTGGGTTTATGTAATCATGGACTACAAATGGAGACCTCTTGTTTAGTAATTCAGGATAATTAATGCCCATTTTGGGAGCAAATTGGGTGGAAGCCTCGGCTATTACTGCTTTGAGTGAGGCTTGGAGGGAAGCTTGCAGTTAGCAAAGTACAGACAGTGTGGGACGTGTCTGTTTTTGTGCACAGACTTGTCACCTAATTTGTGGGCGGGGGAGGGGGTTGTGGTCCAATCTTTTTCACTGGAAACTTGACTCAATGGTCTACATGTGATGCTTATGCCATGTCCCAACAAAACTCATCACATCGTCATTACCAATCATTCACTAAATGGGCGTGGATCTTACTGCTGATGTGACATTCAACTTGACTTTGGAAGAGACATTCTGGGCTCCCATGCCTCCATATATTAACTACCTTGCAAGATTTCAGTTTTAATGTTGTCACATTTCTGTGAGAAGTCTGTGGAGAGAAAAGGAGGCCGGTACCCAACCTGCCAGTTTCCGTATAACAACACGTCCCCATGTATGAAATAATCATTGGCAAGAAAGAACATCTGAGTTGTAGACGGCATGATTCAAGTTTAAACCTTTGATTCAACTTCATGGACTTGATGAAGATTGACTGATTCTTTTTCTTTTGTTGCCACCCTAATTCATTTTGTTGGTTCCCAGATATTCTTATGTAAAATTTCAGCAAGAGGACATCATGAAAACAGAAGGCTGGGGTGAAAACCTGCACCTGGCCCTGCTGAATCACTAAAACTGTGCGCACCGAAGTACTGACTTTCCCCTTAGATTCTGTTTTCATATTGATTTTCCTTAGATTCTGTTTTCATATTGATTTTCCTTAGATTCTGTTTTCATATTGATTTTCCTTAGATTCTGTTTTCATATTGATTTTCCTTAGATTCTGTTTTCATATTGATTTTCCTTAGATTCTGTTTTCATATTGATTTTCCAATCTATCAAAGGTTTGTTTTCTTTAATTCCGAGAACCAAGAAGTTAATTTGCTGTGGCTTGAATGAAAGTTGTAAACTTGAATCACAGTTCAGAACTAGCTCTACAGAACTAGCTCCTACAGAACTAGCTCCTACAGAACTAGCTCTACAGAACTAGCTCTACAGAACTAGCTCTACAGAACTAGCTCTACAGGTTCCCCTCTACCCGGCCGCGCTCTGCAAGAGAACGGGTTATCACACACACGCAGGGTTCCGCCTCGACCCACACCTGCCAATCATGTAACATGACACTCTAGTCGCCGCGGTTACGGCGGAACATGGCTAGGAAGCAGACTACCTGCCGGGAGCTACGTTTTGGGACTACGGGAAGGGCGTGTGACGTACCTTGCATTCCGTCTTCCCTAACAATATCTGGGTGCAGGAGGTATAGGAAACCTGGAGACAAGGGGGCACAAGAGTGATGGACAGCTGTCAGTCATCAGGGTTAAAATGCAGGGCAATGTACATGATTGGCAGCTGTTAGTCATGTCCCCCGGGAGGGCTGGACTGGCATGCAATAAAACTACTCGGAAACACTAGCAATATCACAACTCTGAAACTCTACGTCATCACCAGGAGCAATAAAACAACTGTGAAACTCTACCAAGGAGGAACGGGCCCGGCTAGGCTCAGCTAGGCCCGGCTAGGCCCGGCTAGGTTCAGCTAGGCCCAGCTAGGCCCGGCTAGGTTCAACTAGGCCCGGCTAGGATGGACTAGTGTTAGTATCATGCAGAACTACATCTTCTACTACTCAACATCAGTATAACATTATCAGACTAGAACACACCAAGGTGGAACAACATACATGATCATACTAACAGTATAATATCACAAGTAACAAACACATAACTACTCTACTACTACAAGTATTGTGTAGATGTAGCTATGAAAACACTAAACTAACGTGTGTAATACAGTAGATGTAGCTAGGAATACACTAAACTAACGTGTGTAATACAGTAGCAGCTTTGAAAACACTAAACTAAGTTGTGTAATACAGTAGATGTAGCTAGGAATACACTAAACTAAGATGTGTAATGTACATAGTTACTGAGTAGGTGTACAGGAGAACACTAAACTAACATGTAATACAGTAAATGTAATTATAAGAACACTAAACTAACATGTCATACAGTAAATGTAATTATAGGAACACTTAGCTAACATGTGTATACAGTAGATGTAGCCATGAGTACACTAAGCTACAACAGATGTATGTGTGTGTTTACAAGTCTGGTGTTTTCAGAATGTCATACAGAATTCAGTTTCTGCACATCCCCAAGTTTCATGTATATTTGAGGCTAATGTTTGAAAGCAGCGAATGCTGCAGCCGACTATCCTGGGTTTCGGGAGCAACTCAGCCAGCCATTTGCAAAAAAAGGAGCAATTTCCCAAGAAGTTTTACCAGCAGTGCCTTCATATCCCCCTGATGCTTACTGGTTTGTCCCACAGTTGCCTACACCCCTAGAGCTTAGTGGATTGTCCCGTGCCAAATGTTAATTACACAACCCCCTGAAGCTTAGTGAACAGTCCCTTGCTGAATGTTAATTACAGACCTCCCTGAAGGTTACTGAACAGTCCCTTGCTGAATGATAATTACACAGCCCCCTGAAGGGTAGTGAACAGTCCCTTGCTGAATGATAATTACAGACCTCCCTAAAGGTTACTGAACAGTCCCTTGCTGAATGTTAATTACACAGCCCCCTGAAGCTTAGTGAGCAGTCCCTTGCTGAATGTTAATTACACAACCCCTGAAGGGTAGTGAACTGTCCCTTGCTGAATGTTAGTTACACAGCCCCCTGAAGCTTAGTGAACAGTCCCTTGCTGAATGTTAATTACACAGCCCCCTGAACATTAGTGAACAGTCCCTTGCTGAATGTTAATTACACAGCCCCCAGCTGAGTGGTGCCTATCTGAGTCCCTGGCAGTGTTGTGCAGTAATATATTATTAGCCCCAGGCCAGATTGTGCAGATTACTGCCACGTACTTCTGCACAAGTTGATGTTTACTCCCGTAAAATATTAAGTACAAGAATGCAGACATACATGCAGCAGTAAGCATTAGATGCTAATAAATGCTTTATTAATGTTATGCCTGTACATGTATTTCTGTACCATGGTCTAAAATCTGCCTCATTGATAAAACTACTACTAACTAAGGGTACCTCTGCAGAAGTTTACTCTGGTAAAATACTAAGACACTACAGATGCAAATATAACAAGGAAAATGGACTGTTTATGAAAGGCTTTTAATGCCTGTTGTTTCTGTTTCTATACCATGGTCTAAAATCTGGCCTGCGCGAGGGCCTGCATGGGGGGGCCCGATGATGCTTCATACTGAATTCAAGAGAACCCCCTACAAATTAAGGGGTTTGTCAAGTTTCTCTGGTTCATACTGCAATAGAACTATGTGGGGCTCCATTCAAACAGCCTGAGCAGAATCAGCACTTCCTAACTGCCTGCCTGCCTAGTGCGAGACTGATTCGCTCATGAAACATGCATGGCGGAGTGTGCGGCTGACTCTAAGACAAGCACACAGGGAAGCTGTGTGTGGGGTGGGGGGCTCTTGTACCCTTCTCCAATCTGCCTGTGCAGAATCAGTGCTTCCCTGACCTGCTCCTAACTGCCTGCCTGCCTAGTGCGAGACTGATTCGCTCATGAAACATGCATGGCGGAGTGTGCGGCTGACTCTAAGACAAGCACGCAGGGAAGCTGTGTGTGGGGTGGGGGGCTCTGGTACCCTTCTCCAATCTGCCTGTGCAGAATCAGTGCCTCTGCGGCCCGGTGCGAGACTGATTCGCTCATGAAACATGCATGGCGGAGTGTGCGGCTGACTCTAAGACAAGCACACAGGGAAGCTGTGTGTGGGGTGGGGGGCTCTTGTACCCTTCTCCAATCTGCATGTGCAGAATCGGTGCTTCTGTGGCCTGGTGCGAGACTGATTCGCTCATGAAACATGCATGGTGGGGTTTGTGCCGGCTGACTCACACAGACGTCGTGTGTTCGTGCCGGGAGAAAAGCAATTCTTCCAGGCGACTGCCTCTCAGCTGAACTGCCAAAAATCGCTCCCATCCCAGACAGACCCCCCATAGAAGGGATTGCTGTACTTATAGATGCAAGGAACTTCCATTTGCCAGGATAGACAAAAGTACTTTAAATGTTTTTGCAACTATGTGGTATCTTGGTATTCTAAAACATAACGATGTCTGCAAAATCACTTCATTTCTTTTTCTGGCTGTAGCATCATAGTTTATCCACAGTGGGGGGTGGGTCTGTTTTCGCCTAGTAGCAGCCTAACCATGTCATACAGCAACAACAGCTGTCCATCACACACGCCAATCATCACCATGACGACGACCCTGGCACCATGACAATGACCCAGCAAGACATTTGCAAACCAAGATTTTATTTCCTGTTGATTTGTGAGTGACGTGCGAGTGATTCGGAACTGTGATAGCTTCAGAGAGGTTTGGAGTGAGTGAGTGAGTGAGTGAGTGAGTGAGTGAGTGAGTGAGTGAGTGAGTGCGTGAGTGAGTGAGTGAGTGAACTCAGGTCCCCGTGTTTGTGACATTTGGCCCTAGAGAAGTTTGGAGTAAGTGAGAGTGTGAGGTTTGTTGCAGGCGTGAGTTAAGTGAGTAAAGAGCGTGAGGTTTTGAGCAGGCGTGAGTAAGTGAGGTTTGAATGAGGCCTGAGTTAAGAGGTGAGGTTTGAGGCAGGCAAGAGTGATTTAGTGATGGCTCCTGCCCCGTTGCGTAACTCGTCTGTCGTCAGCCCCGCATACCAGACATTCACCCCCCCCCCTCCCCTCCCAGCCACACCATGAAAGGCAATCCTGGAGCCACACATGACCCACTTTGCTACTTTCCCGTTTCCTGTGTCAACCCTCAAACATCCCAGGCCAGTCCAAGGCACTAGCCTGGTTCTCAGGCCAGTCCAAGGCTGTAGCCTGGTTCTCAGGCCAGTCCAAGGCTGTAGCCTGGTTCTCAGGCCAGTCCAAGGCTGTAGCCTGGTTCTCAGGCCAGTCCAAGGCACTAGCCTGGTTCTCAGGCCAGTCCAAGGCTGTAGCCTGGTTCTCAGGCCAGTCCAAGGCAGTAGCCTGGTTCTCAGGCCAGTCCAAGGCTGTAGCCTGGTTCTCAGGCCAGTCCAAGGCACTAGCCTGGTTCTCAGGCCAGTCCAAGGCTGTAGCCTGGTTCTCAGGCCAGTCCAAGGCTGTAGCCTGGTTCTCAGGCCAGTCCAAGGCTGTAGCCTGGTTCTCAGGCCAGTCCAAGGCTGTAGCCTGGTTCTCAGGCCAGTCCAAGGCTGTAGCCTGGTTCTCAGGCCAGTCCAAGGCACTAGCCTGGTTCTCAGGCCAGTCCAAGGCTGTAGCCTGGTTCTCAGGCCAGTCCAAGGCTGTAGCCTGGTTCTCAGGCCAGTCCAAGGCTGTAGCCTGGTTCTCAGGCCAGTCCAAGGCTGTAGCCTGGTTCTCAGGCCAGTCCAAGGCTGTAGCCTGGTTCTCAGGCCAGTCCAAGGCACTAGCCTGGTTCTCAGGCCAGTCCAAGGCTGTAGCCTGGTTCTCAGGCCAGTCCAAGGCTGTAGCCTGGTTCTCAGGCCAGTCCAAGGCTGTAGCCTGGTTCTCAGGCCAGTCCAAGGCTGTAGCCTGGTTCTCAGGCCAGTCCAAGGCTGTAGCCTGGTTCTCAGGCCAGTCCAAGGCAGTAGCCTGGTTCTCAGGCCAGTCCAAGGCAGTAGCCTGGTTCTCAGGCCAGTCCAAGGCAGTAGCCTGGTTATCAGGCCAGCCCAAGGCAGTAGCCTGGTTCTCAGGCCAGTCCAAGGCTGTAGCCTGGTTCTCAGGCCAGTCCAAGGCTGTAGCCTGGTTCTCAGGCCAGTCCAAGGCAGAAGCCTGCTTCTCAGGCCAGTCCAAGGCTGTAGCCTGGTTCTCAGGCCAGTCCAAGGCTGTAGCCTGGTTCTCAGGCCAGTCCAAGGCACTAGCCTGGTTCTCAGGCCAGTCCAAGGCTGTAGCCTGGTTCTCAGGCCAGTCCAAGGCAGTAGCCTGCTTCTCAGGCCAGTCCAAGGCTGTAGCCTGGTTCTCAGGCCAGTCCAAGGCTGTAGCCTGGTT
Organism: Branchiostoma lanceolatum; assembly: GCA_035149815.1. Lineage (NCBI taxonomy): Eukaryota > Metazoa > Chordata > Leptocardii > Amphioxiformes > Branchiostomatidae > Branchiostoma > Branchiostoma lanceolatum. The sequence goes on from CM068866.1 coordinate 43,883,377, forward strand.
CTCAGGCCAGTCCAAGGCTGTAGCCTGGTTCTCAGGCCAGTCCAAGGCAGTAGCCTGGTTCTCAGGCCAGTCCAAGGCTGTAGCCTGGTTCTCAGGCCAGTCCAAGGCTGTAGGCCAATCAACGTTCTGTCCTTTCCAAGACAAGAAAAAAGATAGTCTGATTCATACATAGCTGCACATCACTTTACAGGGCTCCAAATACAAATAGCTGCCCTTGAGTACCAGTCTGTAACTGTCAGCCTTATCAACAGTGGTCGCCCCACCAGACCCCCTCCTCGATGAGCGGTTCCCACCTGCCTGGAATCTGATCCCCAACCCATCAACAGTGGTTCTCCCCTGCAAGTGTAAAAGCTTCATTTATCAACCTCCCCCCACCACTACCTATATTGCTTTCCCCAGTAATAGCTTTATTTGTGACCCACCACCAACAACAGTGGTTCTCCCCCTGAACTAACAGTGAATCCCACCTGACAGCTTTATTTATTAGATCTCCCCCAGCGTTAATAGTGAATCCCCCCTGACAGCTTTACTTATTTGATCTGCCCCAGAGTTAATAGTGAATCCCCCCCTGACAGCTTTATTTCTTTGCTCTGCCCCAGAGTTAATAGTGAATCCCCCCAGACAGCTTTATTTATTTCATTCCCCCAGAGTTAATAGTGACCCCCCCCCCCACAGCGTTATTTATTTGATCTGCCCTACAGCTAATAGCCAACCTCCACTCTGGGAGCCCCGGAGGTTAAAGGTCGCCCCTTTCCTAGTTGTTAAAATAAATGTATTTTCTGTTCATGTCTGGAGTCGGGAATCCTGAATGGATTTCTGGCGGCTGCCAGTGTGGGGCTATTACAGCTTTATGTTGGAGACCACCACGTTGAATGGAGGCCCATTACGCTTATTTCTCAACTGGCGTAGTGGTATTTTACAAGAATTTACTTGTCTAATAATGAGGTAAATGTTGATATGACCTTCAAACTGACCAAAAACATCTCTAGTTACATGTGGTCTGAAAATAATTTAATCCCGCCATGGGTATCCTTAGAACTTTTTATCTTTCATTTTCACAATCTCCTCACTGTGGAAGGACCCAAAACCCCTTTCACACCCTCCCGAACCCTTTTATATACCCCCCCCCCCCCCCCACATCAGAAAACTTGTTACATACCCTGCCCCTCCACATCAGTGAACTCCACCCAGATTGCAGGTTGGCAGATTGAAAGGTTTGCCTCCCAACTTCTGACTACCGGTCCCGTAATCGTGACTGCCGGTCCCGTAATCGTGACTGCCGGTCCCGTAATCGTGACTGCCGGTCCCGTAATCGGCTACATCAAGGTTCAAACGGCCCCTTCCTCGGGGTGCACTTACCCCTGTGCAGCGCTGAGATTGCCTAAGGGACTTTTCACTTCAAATAGTCGGCAGGGAATCTAAATTTCGGGTGCCCGTCCAAATCTACACGGGGCAGCATCAGATGTGGGGAATGAGAGGGCACGGCAAGAACCCATTCTACAGAAATAACAGCCACTTTCGCTTTTCTGTCTCCTTACTATCACTTCTTATCTTCACTTTCATTTTTACCTCTGACTCCTTAAAGAACCTTGGAGGCTACTTTTAACCTACAGAGCAGAAGCCTTGCAGCATCACCACCGAACATCTGACCAGGCATTGGGATACTTTAAAAAAAAATACTTTAACAAGAAGTTGAAAGATTGATGAGAAAAGTTTCTGACATGTAAGATTTATTTCTTGGTTATCCTTGCTGACGTCAAGCCTCTGACCTCATGCACGAGGCGTCTTTAAGTACTGAAAACTTCACTTGTTCATTTTTCATCACCAAAAGTTTCCCGTGTGAGGAAAGTTTCTGACAGGTGAGATTTATTCCTTGGTTATCCCGCGTGACACCTGCCATGCCGGCGGTTAATCGAGTGAAGTCGGGACGACAAATTTGGCACCCAAAGATCAGTCAGAGCTCCCTGTTTGACACGACGTCACCAAACATGGTTTACTCCAGAACATTCCACCGCTTCATCCGAACACAAAACCTGCTGCTAACATTGACTTACATACCTGCACAGGACTCTCATCTTCAGTTCAATCAAGTCTGTCCAGTAAAAATGCAGTTTTCAACACAAATATGACGATTTCTCTCTGCGATTTTCTCCCTGACCGGATCGCGGTCGGCTCTGTGACATTTCTGGATCAGAGGTGTCGTTAGTCGGGGGTTAAAGATAGTGCATCAACGTCTTAAGGGCGCTGTGTCACTGTCTTACGGCACTGTGTCTCTGTCTGCCAGACCTTAGATGGGCGGAGGTTTAATTAAGTCAGCTGTGGAGGTAAAGAGCACGACCTTTTCTTCCCCGCTGAGATGGATGACTCGCGGAGCCGTGATGAAAGTCCGGAGTTCCGAGCTGGGACACTCCGACAAACCCTCGACACTCGGCCAAACCCTCGACACCTCTGGAGAAATTCATCACCCCGACAAAGGTTCCTACTGACGGGACAAACCCTCCACACCTCCTCCAACATCGGTCACAGGAAGAAAGGTTCCTACTGACAGGACAGGCCTCAGCCATTCACACCTGATGTGGGTCATATCAGGGGAGCTTTTTCATGTGTACAGGGTTAGTGTGTACAGGGGGTGGGTGTATAGGGGGGAGCTTATACATGTGTACAGGGTTAGTGTGTACAGGGGAGCTTATACATGTGTACAGGGTTAGTGTGTACAGGGGGGGTTGTATGGGGGGGGGCATATACAGGGAGGGTGTATGGGGGGGGCATATACAGGGAGGGTGTATACAGGGGTGGGTGTATAGGGGGGAGCATATACAGGAAGGGTTATACAGGGGTTGGGTGTATAGGGGGGGAGCATATACAGGGAGGGTTATACAGGGGTTGGGTGTATAGGGGGGGAGCATATACAGGGAGGGTTATACAGGGGTTGGGTGTATAGGGGGGGAGCATATACAGGGAGGGTGTATACAGGGGGGCATATATCAGCTGTGTGCATGTAGCCTTCTGACAGGTAGCGTACCCAGGAAACAGGCCATGACAGATCCACAGGCAGCTGGAGTGCCTAGAATGTACCAGCACAGTCAGCTGTATCCGTGTTGCCCCACAGGCCGCACTGTTTGACAAACGATAGAAACTCGCCGCCCGGCACAACCAACAGGTCATACCTGATCCACAGTCAGTAACTTGTAGCCACGTAACGCTGGCAAGCGCCGCCGTGTGACAAACGACAGAAACTCGCTGCCTAGTTCAAAACTAACTGCCGCTTAATCTGGGGTCACCCTGCAGTGTGCTCACCTGTTCCAAGGTCACGCCCTTCAGCTGACAGATCGTACCACCATGACCTTCAGGATGTGCACAATTTCCTCAAGGTCAATCGTGGCGCCTGACATATGCCTCAGTCTTATGCGGTTACTTACACACACCTACATCTACAAAGGTGATTTAATGTGCGACCTTCAGAAAAGCTGCCAGGGTGACCTCTACCCTGACCTTGCCAAGGTCAAACTTGCACCACAGCTGAGGGATGAGATCAGCTAACTTGAACCAAGTGACCCCCCTCCCCCTTCCTGCTCTTCTAGTAACTTACTTATCTTAGGCTTCGGCTCAATTCTTAATACCATATTCAGCAAGAAAACCAACACACCAAAAACAAAACCACCCAACACTTCACAACAGAAACACCTAGAAAGGAGTGATATACCTGAACAGGTGTGTTATACCTGTGCCAGGTGTGCTTAGTTAAGGTGTGACAGGTGGAGTTTGTCAGGTGGTGTGTATTTTGTCCTTCTGTAGTTATTCCTGCTGTTTGTTTACACTACAGATTTCCTCGGATATGGCGGTAACCGTGACCGACACACCAATCAGCTGGGATGCTGGTTTCAGTCTTTTTCTGTCTTTCTCTGAGAATTTCTATTCCCACTAAACTGATACTTGGATGAAGGGTAGACATCCAGGTAATAAGATACGCAAGCTAACAGTTGCTCAAGAAACTGGATAAAATCTGGAAACAGGCATTTCGTCTGTAACAGTCACCGACAAAAGACAGTGGATGCTGTCTGAAGCCTCTAAGTATTTCCAAACCTCATCCAGTTGCCAGAGTAAGTGTTACCTTGCTCACTGAACAGCGTTGGCATGGCTGGTTAGACGATGACAATAGATATGTATATAATAGAACTCACAGACTTCGCAGAACCAGACAAGTGTGAGTGAGTCCAGTTTGAAGCAGGTTCTGTTGTCAGCTGCAGCTCATCAGCCTGCTATTGTCAGCCCAACTCCGACCTCCGCCCACAATTAATTACTACCCCCTTCTGCTGGTAATTCAGCTTGACCGTGTAACATAATATTAACCTCTTTCTTAACAACCGAGTCCGATCGTATAATTGAGCAACTTTCATAAACAAAACTGCAGAGAGCCGTGTCAAAGGCGTGAAATTATGAAAAATGTTGTCATAAACAGAAGTGCAGAAGGACTTGCTCTGGTCTGAATATTCGAATGGTAACATTGTTGTCATGACCCATGACCTGGCATTGACCCCTGACCCATGAGGCATTTCATTCTTCTGAACAAAAATGAAGGCTTTGAATTCATAACTAGACTGGCCGTCATTTGCTTTAAGAGCAAATTCAGGATGTTTCGCCCATACTCCTCATGCAAGAAGTGGGCTGTCCAAAAATAACTCCTGGGCAAATCCAAGTTTCTGCATAATTTATGCAAATGAGGTCCTCATGAGCATAAGTTATGTCCAGGTGCTTTCACCTTTCCTACATGTACCTACATGTTGTCACGGTAAGGGAAATACAAGTTTATGCACGAATTATGCAAATGAGGTCGTCATTAGCATAATTCATGGCCAGGTGTGATCACCTTTGCTAACGGTACGTACATGTCAAATATAACATCCGTACCATGTAACATAAGGTATATATAACTTTCTGTAATACCATTAGTATAGGTACCCCCTGACATCTGCTTGGTTTTAAGTCCCAGAAAGGGGTGAGTGTAGGAGGGCTTATGTTACAGTATGACCTAGTTCTTGCTGGCCCCGACAGAAAATAACCAAAAATTGCATCAAAAAATTGCAAAATAAATCATTTTGAAGTAGTGTATGCCAAAAAATTAATGGGGTCCTTTGGGTAAATATCCAATGCACAACTAAACCAAATTTCAGGTCCTCAGGTTTCAACACCACGGCACTGGAGGCCATAATGTGCGACGTTTGTCTGAAAATGACCAAAAAACCTCCATAAAATCATTTTAAAAACTTATATCAAAAAAATTTAAAAAGGGTCTAGGGGTATACACATACTCTACCTGCATACAAAATTTCAGCTTATTTGGTCGACGGACGACCGAGAAGAAGCGATTTGAAGATTTGACAGGAGAAGAAGAAGGAGAAGAAGAAGGAGAAGAAGAAACCTGACAAAAACAATATGTTTCGTTGGCGAAACATAAAAATCAGTGAGAAGCTTATTTAGTGACTGCCAAAAATGTTTACCTAGTATTACATGAGTGTGGGATTCTCTATTGCTGTAAAATCCACCCAAATAGTCTGACTTCTGCATTTCACATCCGCAGATTTCTGCTCTGACGACTAACTTAACTGCAGCATTTATCTCGCCTCGACGCCTCGCTTTAAACACCCGCCATTTGGCAATCGCGCCGAGTGACTGCCCATCATGCAGTAGAGATTAACTTGTGAGTAACTCGCTCAAGGGCGCAGGATTCCCGTCTTACTGCTTTATGAGGGAAACACAAGAAGCTTGTGTGACGTCTGGGCAGTGGGTAAAACTCACGTCTTACTGCTTTATAAGGGAACAGCAAGAAGCTTGTGTGACGTCTGGGCAGTAGGTAAAACTTCCCGAGCCTGAACTCTGGACAGGACAGAACCACAGCTTTCCTGGCTCCGGCCGGAGGAAATCTTTGTTTGGAGGGAAATTTGCCCTCAGGTAGACTTCACAGTGACTGTCGTAATTTTGACATTAAATAACTACTGAGGGAAGGAGGGGCTTAGCAGTCACGCACAGGGAGTGTCCATTAGCTACCGAGGGAGGGGCTTAGCAGTCACGCACAGGGAATGTCCATTAACTAACGAGAGAGGGGCTTAGCAGTCACGCATAGGGAGCATCCATTAACTATCAAGGGAGGGGCTCAGCAAGCACAGGGAACGTCCACTAACCACCAAGGGAGGGGCTGAACAGTCATGCACAGGGAACATTAACACTGACATTGTTAGCCCATAATCACTTCCATAACACCCCCAAACTGTTACTGTCTTGTCCCTGGTAAATCAACACCCCTCCCCATAGCATTACTGGCTTGTCCCTATCAGTCCATATTTCTCCATCCCCCTGGCTTGTCCCTGGTAAGTCCCCCCTCAGCGTTACTGGCTAGTCCCTATTCAGTCCTTCTCCCCCTTAGTATTACTGGCTAGCCCCTGGTGAGACCCTTCCCCCTCAGTATTACTGACTAGTCCCTAGTGAGACCTGTCCCCCTCAGTATTACTGACTAGTCCCTAGTGAGACCCATCCCCCTCAGTATTACTGACTAGTCCCTAGTTAGCCCCCCTCCCCTCAGCATTACTGACTAGTCCCTAGTTAGCCCCCCTTCCCACCCTGTAATTTGCTGGTCCTGTAGTCCGGATGTTTAACTATAAGTGATGGTGGCAGACCTCGGTTCTGTGCAAATGGCATATAGATTCTTACAAGATCAATTCTCAAGGATTCTCCGAAGGTGGCGGGTGACCTTGGGATGCTGTCTTGAAGGATAAAAGTGTAGCTGAGAAGGTCAAACTAGAAGGGATTCTGTCATGAGAACTCAAAGTCACATACGGAAATACGAGACAGCTTCAGACTACATTTTGTATTTCAAATTCATAAATATAATCAGGACAATTATTGCAGTAATTTTAAAATCAAAACCTTTTAAGAACTGAATTATCATGGATGTGCAAATGATGGGAAAATGCACACTATAGTTTGACTTAGTACATTATTCTTTTCGTGTAAGATAAAATCACTCTTATATTATTCCCTGAATATTCCCATTGCCCTGCACTCTGGGATATAAGCTTAGGGCTACTCTAATCTAATCTGTTGTTTCTCAGACTTGTTAATGTAAAATTGCAGCAAGTTGACATCACTAAGAGCAGAAAGCCGGGGGGGAAAACTTGCCTCTGACTATATTCACTTCCTGAAACTGTGTGTACCAAGGTACAGACTTTCCCTTAGACTCTGTTTTCACATTGATCTTCTAATCAAACAATCATTTTAATCCGATTATCGAACCCAAGAACCGAGCAATCCTATTGGTGTGGCCCAAAAGGTAAGAAGGCACGGTCCCCGACCCTTCAGAAGACCGTACTGGGGATATAACCGGTAAAAAGGCACCGTACTCAGGGATATATCAAGCAGACTGTACTGGGGATATAACTGGTAAGAAGGCACCGTACTCAGGGATATATCAAACTAAGGAAACATCTCAGGAGCCTTCTGAAGAAGTCGTTTGTCAGGCTAGACTCCTTAAGACGCTGATGGAGGTGACTGCGAGGAGATTTTCTAAGATACCGCTCCTGTCTTGAAGGAGCCCACCCTGGGAGTGCATTATCCCTCTGAAATTGCTCATGTATAATTACACAATGGTCTGATCTGAGGGGGGCTTTTGTCGTCTCGACAAGACAAAGTTTATTCTCTTGTGTCTTCAAACTTCTCTGTGCTGGGTACACATGCCCAAATTGTGCACCTAATTTTCTACTGTTATGCACCGGTGCACCTGGATATTTAGGTAGGTTACGTATGGAAAGGCACTATTGTTCACTTACTAAGTATACAACATATTCTTAAATTAACATTTTAGCGTCAGAAAAATAACTTTGTCGTAATCTTTTTTCTTTAATTTTGAAGTTAGCTATAGAATTTTCAGATGTAAGTTCTGGAGAGAGGCATTAAGGTTTGTAATTAGGTTTTGCTGTATTTTTGTGTGCCTAAAATTTTTTAATATTCTCAGAAATGAATTTTGAGCCCGGAATCCTGCTGTTGATATCAAAGAATATTGATAGTCTAATATTGTGAAGTTAGTCATAGAATTTCATATTCAAACTCATCCATTTGGCTGTAACTTTTATGGTTAGGATTTGCTGAAATTCTCCTTTATTTAACATTGTGCATCCAAACATTTTCTACATTTCCAGGTTAGCTACACCCGTTCCCAAAAAACTAATTTTCCTGTTGATATCAATGAAAGTATCAATAACAGCTTATTGATCGGTGCTTGCGGAGCGGGATGCGTGATTGGTTGATCGGCGTGTGCGGAGCATGAAGTGTGATTGGTTGATCGGCGCGGGACGTGTGATTGGTGGCGAGATCTGCGGGCTGACGTCACGGCCGCCGATGGCACCGATACGACCCAAACCCAATCAGCCCTCCCAGCCAAAACACCATTATTTATTTACGCTCTCGCCGCCGCCATCTTGTTTTAGTGTGTTGCCCACCCTTTATGCTACATTACCGGGAATGCATTATTTATTCAGCTTGTGTCGAGTGATCATCTTTTGTGCCCTGATTTGTTGTGATTTTCTAACGGCTCCCTTGGAAATCACTTGCCAAGCTAACTGAAGGGACCACCCTAAAGATTTATGAATAAATAAATAATCATGGAACATCCACATTAAAAAAAGTCATAAATTCTCAAAAACATTAAAATAAGCTCAGAGAAATTTGCCTCAGAGAAAATAACAACAAAGCGAAACCTTCCGAAACAGAAAATTGTTTTAGAGCCAGCCGCATGAATCATAATAATATAATGGGAGTCTGACGTGTTATTAGATCAGTGTTATTGACATTTCTGATGTCATTTATCATGTTGATGTATGGAGGTGATCAACTGTTTCATATGTGGGCTTGTTTTATGCATGAAAATAATCATCTTCGTAATCATAATTTCACAGACAAGACGGAAACATTAACTACAGCCCACATTGTCTAAGCCTCCGGAATAACACTAATGATTCTTCATTAACGAGCTGGTATTAATTAATACCTGTGAATGCGTAATGTTGCATGTTAACGAAGGGATATCTGTGAACGGTGGTTAGGGGCAGGATTAGATTTGGGGTGAAATTTGGCCATACAGACAAGACGAAAACATTAACTACAGCCCACATTGTCTAAGCCTCCGGAATAACACTAATGATTCTTCATTAACGAGCTGGTATTAATTAATACCTGTGAATGCGTAATGTTGCATGTTAACGAAGGGATATCTGTGAACGGTGGTTAGGGGCAGGATTAGATTTGGGGTGGAATTTGGCCGTACGGTGGTTTGTAACGTAGTTATAGCAGCAGGAATGTTAACAGCATCAGCTGTTCCTCCTCCCCGTATCAGTACCGTCATCAGCACCAAATCCACCTCCCACGCGCCAAATACCCAACCGGCACTCCAAAGGGGTCTGACATCATATTTGGGTGATCAGAAATAACAGGTTCGCTCACTTAATGGTGTTCCAAGGCCATATATCTGCCATATCACCATACACATGTGGGCATATATCTGCCATATCACCATACACAGAAGGCCATATATCTCCCAAATCACAGTACACGTGAGGCCGTTATACATATATATCCCATATCACCCCAGCGCCTACGATACTCCAAATATCCCCATTTTTTCTCCATATCATGATATCAGCCTGTACTCCTACAGTCAAGATACTCAGTTGAGTGGCTGTATATCTTCTATATCAGCCCAGCTCCTACAATACTCCTACAGATATGTGTATCTCAGTGGAATGGTTGAATACATGTATCTCCCATATATGGGTCCTACAGATACATGTATCTCCCATATATGGATTGGGTCCTACCGATACGTGTATCTCGGCGGAATGGCTGTGTGTTGGGAAGTAAAACGTTTAGCTGAGTCCAGCCGACCTACAGCAGAGGGCCCGCCAAGTCCCCGATTGAAAAGTTGTAAAGACGGTCTGTGAAGGACATGTGAAGGTCGTTTGGAATCCGTGCGGTGATCAGATTGGGCCGTGAAACCCGAGAGATGCGGGGGTAACATGATAGCCCTGAGGGAACCTGATATCAGCGGCAGGGCCCAATTTGTTTGGGGTGACAGTTGTTATTCCAAGGTCGTGTCGGGGCAGCCTAATTACGCAGAGGGTTAATTAGGGGATGTCGTCCCTGATTGACTGTCCACTTGGGCTGGACTTGAACTTGGGGAACAATGAAGGCCAGTTCTTTTCCTCACACATACACACAGGGATTTGAACTTGGGAAACAATGGAACTAAAGGCCAGTCCTTTCCCTTATGTACACACGGCTGTCTCCGGCTTTAAGTCTTATTTCTGTCCCAGTCGTTGTTTGGGAACCCGTTGCTAGTTTTCGTTGTCCTTTGACGCTGACGAAAATACATTTTCACCAACTGCACCTCTTGAAGCTCAAATTTCTGGATGGAATGGGTGAAATCTTTGTCTCAACAAGCCTGGCCCTCTGCACACCGCTAGTTTTACTTAAACTGCCTTTCGTGAGACAACTTACAACCCACCTTGTCAGAAATCAGACGCCCAAACACCCTGTTATATCCCCCCTGTTGACACAAACTCTCAGACATGTTTATTTCCTTAGACATTTCCAGGAATAACAGGGCAGTGTCAAGGTCACCCAAGGTCAAGTGTGGCCCATAAGGAGATCCGGCAGACCTAAGGTGGCTCGCAGTGGGCGTCTTGAGGGTCCCGGTAAAGCTGGCCACTTAAGATGCCAGTCAAAACAGACACGCTCTCGGGAAGCATCTTAACCAATTAGCATTTAGATAGCTGCCCCGGCGGCCATCTTTAATCTACACACAACAAGGTACTAATGTCCACGGAACTGAGATACGCTCTTTTAAATCACTCCTGGTGTGAACAACCTTTGTCCGAAATCAAGTACAAAACGTGACACGCTACATTTCCGTACGACCTCCAGATCTAGAGCTGTCCTAACTGACCTGGGTTGTTGTGCTAGTCTGTCCTAATATCTTCCAATCTGTAGCACATTTCCTATTATTTGCTCACATCCCCAAAATAGTGGATCCGAACGACATGAAATGACGCCTGGTAGAGTAAATTCTACATCCACTCCAACCCAACCGTTGCCCGGGCAGTGTTCAGCCTTTCCCAACAATCATAGTCTAAACTAAGTCCTTCCACTTCCAGTTCCAAGAAAAAAATTATAGTTGAAACTGGGCTTTTCTGGGAAATGTCGGCAGTGAACTTGGCAGTTGAGGGTGTAGAGTGCAAACAGACGAAAGGTTTTCTGCGGGGGTGTTCCCACTCTACCAGGTGTGGTCAGGTTTTACCAGACAGTGTGTGTGCATGTGTGTTTAAATGTGTGTCTATGATTTATGTGTGCGAATGTGTGTGTGTGTGTGTTCATGTGCACATGTGTTTGAGTGTGTTTCTATGAGCATGCGAGCGAGTGTATTATGTGTGTGCGTGTGTGTGCATGAGTGTGTATGCGGGCGAGTGTGTGTGTGTGTGCATGTATATCCATGAGTGTGCATGCGAGTGAGTGTGAGTGTGTATGCGGGCGAGTGTGTGTGTGTGTGCGTGTGTGTGCATGAGTGTGTATGCGAGCAAGTGTGTGTGTGTGTGCATGTATATCCAGTATATCCATGAGTGTGCATGCAAGTGAGTGCAGGAAAGAAGGAGGAAGAGAAACCCACTCTCACCGAGATCCGGCCAGGTTCCGAAGGCGCCCCTCGCGCGACCTCGGGCTGACCCCGGCGGGAACATCACCTCCTTCGGCTGGGCCTTCTTACACTCCACCTGGAGGAACAAACAACACGTCTTTAGTTTTCTTACAAGGAACAACACGTCTTAAGGTTTCTTACAAGGAACAACACGTCTTTAGTTTTCTTACAAGGAACAACACGTCTTGAGGTTTCTTAGGAACAAACAAAAGGTCTCTAACTTAATTTAGATATCTAAAGTTTAAATTTCTTATAATCCATCTGAAAAAATACATATCTTAGATAAAGCAGAAGGTGTAAAATAAATAATCCTTTTCTGAACACTGAAGCAGCACAAGGTGATCCTCTATGCAAAAATTTGGAGGGACACTTCAAATAAAGTTTAATTTTCACAGCACACTGTAACAGCATTATGCAACATCGTAAAGCCTACACGTTCAACAACCATTCTGAAATAACTCTGAAATTCTCTGGATTGATATTGAAGTCCTAAGACAGACAAGGAAGATTTGAGACACACTAAAGAAGTCCTAAGACAGACTGGCAGTCCTAAAACAGCCTGGGAAGTCGAAGACAGGCAGCGCAGTCTTTAGACATATTAAGATACGAGAGTCTGAGTAAGATAAGGTTGGGTCTGCTCCAGGATAAATGGTGTGTTTGGCTCCGTGCTTAACCCGGCTCAGGGGCTAACAGCGCACGAACTGGAGGGGAAAGTTAAGAACCTTCTGTGAGAGCTCAATTATGGCTAAAGGTTTCCTGGGCTGAACCTGAGACACTGAGGGGGGATACTGTTCATCCTTCAGACACTTCAGTACATGTAGTTACAATGGTGAGGGGGAGTCCTTTTTTTAGTTGTTTTTTTAGCGGGGTTGAGTGTTGGGGGATGGCTGGTAAGGTGGGGAGGGGGGGGGGGTACTGGTGAGTTTGGCTGGCTGAAATTCTGGGCGTGTGTGCGAGATGATAGCGTTTCTGGCCTTGGCTCACATTAAAGCAACTCATTCCCCCCAGCTGTCAATCACTGCTGTCAATCAAACCCCCCTGACCAACCACAACCAGGCTGGGTAAGAGGATTTGTCGGATCTCAGCCGTGACCTAAACACTCAGCCGGGTGCCCACAAGATGGCCGCCTGATCTCGGATTACTGCCCCCAGTATTAAGACAGTAGCGTGCGCAGTCTAGTGGTTAGCGGCTAAAGAAGCCATGAGTTCTAACCCCGGCTGTGTCACTCACCCGACCTGCACGCTACTGGAAAGGGTTGTAGTCCTTAGGATGGTCCACTGTTTATCAGGGGTGCCAAAGAATACATACGAATTTTACGGAATACATACGAATTTTACAGAATACATACGATCCATTACTAGAAACATACGATCCGTACGGAATACATACGATCCATTACGCAGAAACATACGATCCGTACGGAATACATACGATCCATTACTAGAAACATACGATCCGTACGGAATACATACGATCCATTACGCAGAAACATACGATCCGTACGGAATACAAACGATCCATTACGCGGAATACATACGATCCTTACGGAATACATACGATCCTTACTAATTAAGAAATGTGCCTGGATCACGTGACACCGGCGGCAAATTCAACATGGCGGACTCGGGATAACCAGTTCTTCGTACGATATCTTGGCTTTTAAGAGCTTAATAATGGGGTATCCCATCCGGCTAAACTCTAAGAATCTCAAGCTGCACTAAATCAAGACTGATGTAGGCTTAGACCAACTAGGAGGACAAGACAAAGCTAGATTCGGTGCTAGCGCGATGGCCAGCAAATTAGTAAGGATCGAATGTATTCCGCGTAATGGATCGTATGTATTCCGTACGGATCGTATGTTTCTGCGTAATGGATCGTATGTATTCCGTACGGATCGTATGTTTCTAGTAATGGATCGTATGTATTCCGTAAAATTCGTATGTATGCCATAAAATTCGTATGTATTCTTTGGCACCCCTGTTTATTGTATTTATCGAAAACCGCTAGGGGAATTTTCCTGGTACAAAGAACCTGTAAATACTGTACATAGCATCTGTCTTCTCTGTCACGACCTGGGGAAGAGTAGTTCTTCAGTGACATACACTGGTGTCAAGATCACTTGTATGCACGCTCATTGGGCTACAAGTGTAAGGTCTGGGCATGCCCTCTACGATACAAGTGCAACATCTTCACATTTTAATTACCGTAAAAACGACAATTCAGCCGTTTGTGCTGCCATTATTTTCAATCAATTTCAACCATTTATTTCCCTCACATCTGAGCATGCTCAGTTCTATACCAGCGTCAGGTCTGGGCATGCTCATTACGATTACATGCTTACTAGCTTCCTTTGTTCTGCAGTTTCCTTCAAGATCTCGGCACAAGGAACTCCAAGGTTTTGCTGAACTCCTTTTCCCCAATCCCCTCATTAAGCGTAACGTTAAGCCTCTCCGAGTAAAAAGCTCCTTTCTGCAAGCCGCTTACTCCCCCGTCCCGAGGGGCCGGTTTATTGTCAGAAGTCGCGGCTTGCGGTGCAGTGGGTTTATCTTCACCGCACCGTTTCTACTAGCAGTTCAGGACAGTCCCAAACCAGATGGTGCATAGGGCGGTGCCCATCTCAATTTCAAAAGCCCTTGGGCCACACAACTTCATGCAATCACTACAGCAGGAGGCTGGTGCACTGGTAGTGGTGTGTTCAACTGTCATACTCTTTTCAAATGCTGAGTGCTTAACAGAGAATGCAATCGGTACCATTTTTAAAGTCTTTTACATGACTTAGCCAGAATCAAAGTCACAACCTAAGATTTTTTTTACTAGGAATGCAAGGGGAACACTCCACACACTTAGCCAACTGTCAGTTGTCTCACCCAATGTGAAGAGACTGCCTGTGGGTGACTTTATTTTGTCAGGCTTCGGCAGTTCAGTCAACAGTTCCTGAAGAAGCTCTTTACTCTTTCTTAGACGTCAGCTGTCAGACTGGATAAGAAGCGCTTCTTAACTTTGACTCTAAGACGTCCGCTGTGAGCTCTGAGGTTCTCCCCTGTAATTTCCACTTCCTTGTTCTTAATTACAAACTGATGAAAATTTAAAGCCACCCACAGCGCACATCAGACCCCCCCCCCCCCCCCAAGTCTACCGCATTTTCCACAGTGCTTGGTGGGGCCTCAATAATGCACTCTCCTGGTTCTGTGATTTGTTTGTTTTTTGTTAAAATTTCAGCAGATGATAAAATGGAAATAGCCATAATTATCATACATACACCATATAGCCATATCATTTATACATACACCATATAGCCATATCATCTATACACACACCATATAGCCATATCATCTATACACACACCATATAGCTATCATATATAACCACCATATAGCCATATCATCTAGACACACACACCATATAGCCTTACCATTCAAAGTTTCATCCTGTTGCTTGAGTAACTATTTTTGGCGTATCTTACTACCTGGATGTCTAACCTTCATCAAAGAGCCATACAATTAATTTTATACACACAATACACATGTATAGCAATATCATTTATATACACACCATATAGCCATTATATTACTTATACACACATCATATAGCCATATCATATACACCCACCCGTGTATGACATTATAATTGTGATATCCGCCAGAAATCCCGCATCACAAACCGGTCGCCTGAAACATAATCCAGTCTTTACCCGAGCAGGTCGTTTAACCTTTCCGCGCGCCTCTAACGCCGCGTCAGTCCGACCTGTCTAATACGCCGCCTCGCTCCTCTGTCCTTTCCACGTGCGTTTGACCTTCAGGAAATCTTACATCTGTAGCCCCAAGGTCAGGGTTAAGTCGGTAAAGCTTTAATCGACTCGGAGCACTAACCCACCCACCCGACTGTCTACCTTGCAGTGCTCCCAGCTCTCCATGCATCACCCCAAATTGACCAGCAGCTTAAACTGCCTCGGAGAGTTTTACTGAGATGGAGGATAAACGGCTCTTTGGTCCGGGAAAGGCAAGACGGATGGGAACGCGGCGGCTTCAAGGTCGAGACAAGGATGATAAGTGCTCCTGAACTTCAGCGTCTTCAGCGCGAGGAATTAGCCTGACGGGCACTTCTTATGCCGGAGACTCAGAACTACGGAAATAACCTACAAATTACAGACTTCCAACAACACACGGACAGACTGTGCAGATGTCTGTTACCTTCCTTTAACCTTCTCCCTGCTGCATAACCTGCTGACCAATAGAAAATTCGTAGCCAAACAGCGACTTCAGTGTGCTTAAGGTTAAGCCACAGTGAAAAACATACTTGACAATTATAGGATTCAAAAGCAATGCTGCACTGGAAAATCAACATGCAAACCGTGTTTGAGAGAAAAAATTAAGTTTGTATCTTGGTATGGAAAGAATTTACTTAGTCAGATTCAAGTTTTCCTCCCTAGTCTTTGTTTTCATGTTACTGAAATTTACTACAAATAACCGAGAACCGAGGAACTGCATCCGTGTGGCCCGCTGACCATAAATCACCATAACTGTAGCTGCTTCGGTCGGAATCACCCGGGAGTCGTAACTTCTCCTCCGCAAACCACAAAATTTGGGACAAGCCAATCCAATAACCCGGGAATTAAATTAGCGTGACCTTCCGGGACTCTGTTGCTTCCGCGATCTCCGTGCAGGAACACGAGACGCCCGTTTAGCCGATCTCGGAGCCCGGCTGTCCCGACTCTAGCATGGAGGGGACTTTGGTCTCTAACCTGCCATAACTTTATTCATTTATCTGTTATTTACTGGCAAATGTTACAATCAAAGACGTTAATCTGACTGGAGCAGCAAGGCTGCTTTCTAAAGTCAACCATGACAGGGACAAACAGACAGCCAAAATGTGATAAAATAAAACCTCATAAATAAGGTGCCTTTTTATCACTTTCTGTTGAGTTGAGCAATGACAGCTTGCAAAGCCTACTGGGGTATGGGGAGGGGGGCATGCCTGCACAGGCGCGAGTCACGGACGAGAGGAAGGGAAACAGAGGCCGGCTGGGATGCAGGAATTTCCCTCACAAACATGTACCATCCAACAGTTCCCGGTTCTCCTGGCCCAGCGTACCCCTCACCAGAGACTCCCGCCGGTACTGCCTGCTTTAGCACTGGTCTGAACCTGTCATTTCTACACGCCTCACATCCTGATGACATTTCCTTCCTCTCCGCTTCAAAAAAGGTTGGCCTTCTCTTCGTCACCCTCCTGTCAGGAAACTTCAGGGGCGTCTGAAGGACAGATCCAGCTGTCAGGAACGCTGGTATGAGTCCCACCCTGCTCAGGAACATTGGTATGAATCCTACATCCGTTCAGGAACATTGGTATGAGTCCTGCCCTATTCAGGAATGTTGGTAGGAGGCCTACCTCCTCGGGGGTTGGTATGGCTGAAAGCAGGAACGTTGGTATGAGCCCTGCCTCAGCTGGTACCTGTACGGCTGAGTGCAGGAACTTGGTATGAGGCCCGCCTCAGCTGGGGATGTAGGAACGTTGGTATGAGCCCTGCCTCAGCTGGTACCGGGACGGCTGAGAGCATGAACGTTGGTGTGAGCCTGCCTTAGCTGGGGATGCAGGAACGTTGGTGTGAGGCCTGCCTCAGCTGGTACCGGTGCGGCTGAGTGCTCCGGCGGCGCAGCCAGTTTGAACAGTTAATTACCGTCGGTCAGAGGTGCCACGCGGCAGTGGGGAGTCCAAAATTATTTCCTTGGCCGTTAATTAATTGGAACCTTCATAATTACATCATCAAACCAAGGGCAGAGATGCGCTGAACCTGAGAGAAACGCTGCTTCCCGAGATGGGCTTCCGGGGGAGCGGAGGGGGGACAGCGGAAATAACTCGGCAGGAATATCCCACAATATATCTCCAGGACCCGTCCCTCCGTCCTGGGGCAGAAATTTGCTTGTTGGGACGGATGAAAATTTAACACTATCCATCCAAAAAATTAGAACTCCTTGACATGAAATAACAATAATGATGAAATTAAATTGACAACAAAAAACAACGCGGGCTTCCAAACTGAGAGGGGCAGAAAAAATGTGAAGCTGTAGACAGCCCTCAGCACAAGATAACATCTTTCCCACAGAGCAGAACAACATTTCACTTCCAGGTTTCTTGACTGACATTTCTAGCTTCCCTATCCTCGGGGAATTAAAGGATATCATGGAACAGAATAAAAGCTATCAACAGCAGCATCACAGTGAAGTGTGCCGAGCTGCCCTCAGTACGACTGATCTTCATCACCTATCAGTTTATCACTCACACAGCATCATCATTCACTCATTCATAACCGCACACATCGAGGCTCACAAAGCTATGGCAGCCCGCTCCACAACTCACATTAACACATCCTGTCAGATCACTGCCCCTTCTAACAGCACATCTCTCTGCCCCCCAATCCTGTACAGACCCCTCCCCCCAATCCTGTACAGACCCCCCCCCCCAACAACCCGCAGAATGAGATATTGGCCGATGTTATCCTGAAGGACATGTCCACCACTGCAGATCAAGGTCACGATGGATGTCCCCCAAGGTCACGATGGACGTCCCCCGTGAATAGAACTCATTGATCTGCCGCCAGGAGACGTATCCCACAACGCATCACAGGATCACACACCAGATAGGATACAACCCGCTCGTTCCTCAGGTCCTTTGAATCTGTGCATGGCCATTCATACATTTATAGAGTTAAAACCATCTTTATCATGTTTAGAACAATCATACAAGCACAAGACGGACGAGTAAAATTCCAGCCCCTTTTCTGGATTAGAGCGCCGGCCCGGGGACGGGAGGTAAAAAGACTGGAATGTGGAATCTGATGTCCTTGTAAAGAATCCTATCGACCAATCCTGACTGACAATACTGCTCATTTGTCTCCCCGGCAACCATCTCTCCCGGCAACCATCTCCCCCGGCAACCATCTCCCCCGGCAACCATCTCCCCCGGCAACCCAACGAGGCGCGGCTTCCTCGGTGCTCCCCATAAATCTTAACGGTGCACGCACCAGTTCTTCCGCGACAGTGGTCCATGGTAGTCCGCGACAAAAAAGGGACGAAAGGGTTTCGAGGGTCTGGGTTTGAGTTCACATTTCTCAAAATGTGCTTCGAACTGACATTAGATACTAACATGGCCGAAAAGCGTATGAATTGGTGTGTTTTGGGTGGAAATTGCGTTTCGATCCGAGCCTTACTTCCGGATATCCATACGCGTTGAAGGTAAACTGCCCAGTCGACCCCGATTGACCTTTGTTGCGTTCTTTCGGCCGTGTTGCATTACCTCGCGCGTCGGGTTATTGTGAAAATCACAGTGGTAGGATTTTCTTTATAATGGGCTTGATTATACCTTGGAGTTTTCTCTTTCTGACACTAACAGTCATTTTCGTGTCAAAAAATTTTGTGATGTATTTAGTTCCACGGGAAAATGCCAAATTTTGCGCCTCATTTTTGACGGAAAAATACTTTTTCCCTCTTATATTTACTAACATTACAAAGGTTGAAGAAACCGAAACTCGGGTTTTCTTGTAGCTAGAGGGATAGCCTTCATTCCCATTCACAGTTGTTTTGGCTCAGAAGTATTTCCTGGAAGAGACGGTCGCTAGACTTAGGGGTGTGCAAACTCGAATTGAGACCCAAAATAAACTAGGGGGTGCCCCCTGAAGTCGTCCTGAAACCCGGAGCCCTTCGTGCCGCTACAACCGCCGTAAATTAACCGTTCGTTTCCCGCGGATCCAAACAAGCCGCGAGGGATCGTTCCTCATCCTTGGACAGGGGTGATCTGAGTTCAGCCCCCTAGCAGCTCTGTAAGAACTGCAGGTTTGTTAGACCAGGTGCTGTCTGTGATACTCCAGCCCTCCTTATTCCTGAGGCAGTTTTCTCTAGGAAGAACTGATTGGGACGGAGAACAGAATATTGGTGCAGACTTTGAATTCAAAACAACCAGACGACACACTGATAATTTTGCCAAAGTTTGAAAAATTATCATAGACCAATCAGTGTGCTTGTTTTAGTTGCCATGGTGATAGACTGTCAATAACCAACAGCCTTGAATGGCTGCCATTGGTCCTTCTTTAACAACCTACCTTGATACTTAAGTTTTGCTGTGAGAAGCCATTTGTAAGCTTTGAGCACCTTGACAGCCAAGGAGTGATTAATGTTCAGGCTGTTAAGAAGCTGGGAAATCTTATCAGCCTTGTTAAGACGTGTTTGGGGAGGAGAAGGTTATCAAGGAGGGGCCCAAGAAAGCAGCCTGCGGCTTCAAGATATTAACTCTCACGGCGAGACCGAATCCTTTCGCTGGTTTTGGGAACTTTTCATGAAAACTTTCCTGCAGTGTTTCTGGAATTGTGAAGTGGTACAACCTGCCCCCCCCCCCTCCCGATCAGAGTGGCACAACCTGTCCCACTATTGGAGTGGTACAGCCTGCCCCCCTCCTGATCAGAGTGGTACAACCTGCCCTCCTCCCGATCAGAGTGGAATAACTTGTCCACCCCTCCTCGTAGTGGTACAACCTGCCCCCCCCCTCCCGATCAGAGTGACACAACCTGTCCCACTATTGGAGTGGTAGAGCCTGTCCTCCCCTGATCAGAGTGGTACAACCTGCCAATCCCTCCTCGCAGTGGTACAGCCTGCACTCCCCTTATCTGAGTGGTAGAAACCTGCCCCCCTCCTGATCAGAGTGGTACAACCTGCCCTACTCCCGATCAGAGTGGAATAACTTGTCCACCCCTCCTCGCAGTGGTACGGCCTACCCACCCCTTCTCGCAGTGGAACGGCCTGCCCACCCCTGATCGCAGTGGTACGGCCTGCCCACCCCCGATCGCAGTGGTACGGCCTGCCCACCCCTGATCGCAGTGGAACGGCCTGCCCACCCCTGATCGCAGTGGTACGGCCTGCCCATCTCCTGCCTTTGATGTCTTGAGACAAGAATCCCAGCAGCAGCTGATCTTGAGTCGTGTTCGAGGAGGAATGCTGAGGAAGATTCCTGCTGCTGATATTTCTTCAAGATTAAACCCTGCAGCGTCTCAGACCTAATAACCGTCTTGGAACGTCCTGAAGACATCATCCATCACACCAAGACGTTCCCGCGCTGCCTCGCAGGCACAGAAATATGCGGGGAAGTCTCCTGAGTCCTGCGGCGGTTCGCTACTGCTCATATAGATGTTTTCTCACGTCAGAACTTCTCCCAACTCCACAAACATCAAACACTATCCCTTCTACATGCCAGAACTTCTCCCAACTCCACAGACATCAGACACTATCGTCTCTACATGCCAGAACTTCTCCCAACTCCACAAACATCAGACACTATCGTCTCTACATGCCAGAACTTCTCCCAACTCCACAAACATCAGACACTATCGTCTCTACATGCCAGAACTTCTCCCAACTCCACAAACATCAGACACTATCGTTTCTACATGCCAGAACTTCTCCCAACTCCACAAACATCAGACACTATCGTTTCTACATGCCAGAACTTCTCCCAACTCCACAAACATCAGACACTATCCCTTCTACATGCCAGAACTTCTCCCAACTCCACAAACATCAGACACTATCGTCTCTACATGCCAGAACTTCTCCCAACTCCACAAACATCAAGCACTATCCCTTCTACATGCCAGAACTTCTCCCAACTCCACAAACATCAGACACTATCCCTTCTACATGCCAGAACTTCTCCCAACTCCACAAACATCAGACACTATCCTCTATACAAGCCTGAACTTCTCACAACTCCACAGACATCAGACTATCGTTTCTACATGCCAGAACTTCTCCCAACTCCACAAACATCAGACACTATCCCGTCTACATGTCAGAACTTCTCCCAACTCCACAGACATCAGACACTATCCCTTCTACATGCCAGAACTTCTCCCAACTCCACAGACATCAGACACTATCCCTTCTACACGCCAGAACTTCTCCCAACTCCACAGACATCAGACACTATCATCTCTACACGTCAGAACTTCTCCCAACTCCACAAACATCAGACACTATCGTCTCTACATGTCAGAACTTCTCCCAACTCCACAAACATCAGACACTATCCTCTATACATGCCAGAACTTCTCCCAACTCCACAGACATCAGACACTTTCGTCTCTACATGCCAGAACTTCTCCCAACTCCACAAACATCAGACACTATCCCTTCTACATGCCAGAACTTCTCCCAACTCCACAAACATCAGACACTATCCTCTATACATGCCAGAACTTCTCCCAACTCCACAGACATCAGACACTATCCCTTCTACATGTCAGAACTTCTCCAAACTCCACAAACATCAGACACTATCCTCTATACATGCCAGAACTTCTCCCAACTCCACAAACATCAGACACTATCCCTTCTACATGCCAGAACTTCTCCAAACTCCACAAACATCAGACACTATCCCTTCTACATGCCAGAACTTCTCCAAACTCCACAAACATCAGACACTATCCCTTCTACATGCCAGAACTTCTCCCAACTCCACAGACATCAGACACTATCCCTTCTACATGCCAGAACTTCTCCCAACTCCACAGACATCAGACACTATCCCTTCTACATGCCAGAACTTCTCCCAACTCCACAGACATCAGACACTATCCCTTCTACATGCCAGAACTTCTCCCAACTCCACAAACATCAGACACTATCCCTTCTACATGCCAGAACTTCTCCCAACTCCACAGACATCAGACACTATCCCTTCTACACGCCAGAACTTCTCCCAACTCCACAGACATCAGACACTATCATCTCTACACGTCAGAACTTCTCCCAACTCCACAAACATCAGACACTATCGTCTCTACATGTCAGAACTTCTCCCAACTCCACAAACATCAGACACTATCCTCTATACATGCCAGAACTTCTCCCAACTCCACAGACATCAGACACTTTCGTCTCTACATGCCAGAACTTCTCCCAACTCCACAAACATCAGACACTATCCCTTCTACATGTCAGAACTTCTCCCAACTCCACAAACATCAGACACTATCCTCTATACATGCCAGAACTTCTCCCAACTCCACAGACATCAGACACTATCCCTTCTACATGTCAGAACTTCTCCAAACTCCACAAACATCAGACACTATCCTCTATACATGCCAGAACTTCTCCCAACTCCACAAACATCAGACACTATCCCTTCTACATGCCAGAACTTCTCCAAACTCCACAAACATCAGACACTATCCCTTCTACATGCCAGAACTTCTCCAAACTCCACAAACATCAGACACTATCCCTTCTACATGCCAGAACTTCTCCCAACTCCACAGACATCAGACACTATCCCTTCTACATGCCAGAACTTCTCCCAACTCCACAGACATCAGACACTATCCCTTCTACATGCCAGAACTTCTCCCAACTCCACAGACATCAGACACTATCCCTTCTACATGCCAGAACTTCTCCCAACTCCACAGACATCAGACACTATCCCTTCTACATGCCAGAACTTCTCCCAACTCCACAAACATCAGACACTATCCCTTCTACATGCCAGAACTTCTCCAAACTCCACAAACATCAGACTATCGTTTCTACACGTCAGAACTTCTCCCAACTCCACAAACATCAGACACTTTCCCTTCTACATGCCAGAACTTCTCGGAGTTCTCCAACATTCCACAGATATCACAACTATCGTTTCTAATTCTTCATGTTGTAACTTCTCCCAACGCACACTGATATCAAAAACTCCTGAAGAGTCATCGTTATCTAGCTAAGAAGCTGACGAGTTTGGTTAATTGTCCCCAGGCAAAACCAGCTGGCTTTAGAAAGTCAGTACACCGTTGATGATGCACTGACGGAAAAATAAAATCAAAGACCAAAAGAATTAGACCGGCCAGTTTTCCAGTTTATCCTTTTCCATGGAACTTGCAATTTTGTGTAGCAGAAGTTTTATCTATTCTCCCTTCATCTACGTAGACACGGAGCTAAAATTACTTCACTTCTGTGACAAATGAACAAATGAAGTTCACTTCTCTTCTTCAGCCCAATTAGGAAACTAACTTATTACACAGAAAATTTCCCTGTCAGGTCCTGACAAGTTCTTTGTGCTATAATAAACGGGGTCGCTCCAGGCTAGAAAAAATATCATTCTGGTGAATCCCAAACGACAGAGATAGTCGTCGTGACAACTATCGCCGTGACAACCATCTCCCAGTTCCGCACAAGAGCATCTGGCATCTGACTGTGGCTGGGGAGTGTTTCGGAGCGTTACACAACTCTCCTCTGCTCTGGGGAGTTTCCCAGTACGTGTTTCCTGGGCTGGAAATACTGATGTATAATTATGCACCGTTGTGCAGCCTAACCTGTGCGCCTGGTTCCTGACTCTACTGTGTTTCTGAGTACAGTATGTTGCACAACTCTCCTCTGCTCTGGGGAGTTTCCCAGTACGTGTTTCCTGGGCTGGAAATACTGGTGCATAATCACTGGTGCATAATTATGCACCGTTGTGCAGCCTAACCTGGAGCTGTGCGCCTGGTTCCTGACTCTACTGTGTTTCTGAGTACAGTATGTTGCACAACTCTCCTCTGCTCTGGGGAGTTTCCCAGTACGTGTTTCCTGGGCTGGAAATACTGGTGCATAATCACTGGTGCATAATTATGCACCGTTGTGCAGCCTAACCTGGAGCTGTGCGCCTGGTTCCTGACTCTACTGTGTTTCTGAGTACAGTATGTTGCACAACTCTCCTCTGCTCTGGGGAGTTTCCCAGTACGTGTTTCCTGGGCTGGAAATACTGGTGCATGATTATGCACCGTTGTGCAGCCTAACCTAGAGCTGTGCGCCTGGTTCCTGACTCTACTGTGTTTCTGAGTACAGTATGTTGCACAACTCTCCTCTGCTCTGGGGAGTTTCCCAGTACGTGTTTCCTGGGCTGGAAATACTGGTGCATAATTATGCACCGTTGTGCAGCCTAACCTGGAGCTGTGCGCCTGGTTCCTGACTCTACTGTGTTTCTGAGTACAGTATGTTGCACAACTCTCCTCTGCTCTGGGGAGTTTCCCAGTACGTGTGTGTTTCCTGGGCTGGAAATACTGGTGCATAATTATGCACCGTTGTGCAGCCTAACCTAGAGCTGTGCGCCTGATCCCTGACTGTGACTGAGGAGTGTTCCGGAGTATATTAGTTTGTTACACAACTCTACTCTGTGTTACAGCAGGGCTGTGTCTAGGACCGTCCCTCCGTCCTGAGATGGAAATTTGCTTCTCGGGATGAACAAAAATTTGACCCCTTGATGAAATGAAATATTGATGAAAATGTATCTTTTCAAAAGCTTAAAATGACAGACATAACAACGGAAGTTAACAACATGGGCTCCAAAACAAGGAGTGGGACAGTAAGAATTGCAGCTATAGACAACCCTGGTGGGAGACTATCCGGAACGCTTCCTGACGTCCCAGTCCGCAACTCAAGCCGGCATCGCGATGACAGATCACCCCTGGCAACCTAAACCTCATAACTCACTCAGCTGGGCACACCGAACTGGGAGCGTCATTTTTCAACCACACAACAGAGAATAATCATGACCGATATACAAGCATCACACAAAATAATCAGGACCCATATATGCACACAACACAGCATAAACATCACCCATATACACACAACACAGCATAATCATCACCTATACACACCACACACCACACCACACAAAACACACCCAAACTAGCTCCTAACAGCCAGGAGAAAATAAAGTCTTGTGATAGCACAATATATTGTACAATTTTTTCTTTGCAGTGGTTTCAAGTTCAATATCATAAAACAACCGTGAATGTTTCAAGAAATACAGTACTTCGTTGTTTTGATTTCCTGAGTGACTGATCGACTCCTAACATGGCAAGAGCTGAACGCTGTTTACACGATAACAAGCGGGAAGGATGGAAAGAAGTTTGTTGTTTACAGATATTGAATAACCCCAGTATCATGTGAGGACTCACTGATTATGCAACACGGCTGGCAGATATCTTATCCATCAGCTAATAGAATTATTAATGAAGATTTCTAAATTCGTCAGAGTAAACATGCTTTTAAAAGATCATATTTCAGTAATTGTGGGGAAGTCTGGTTCCATTCACGCCAAGGTAATAAACTCCAATTATTCACTGAAATAACGAGGATTAAAATATCATCTTTGTCACTTTGAGGGCTATTTTCAAGGCTGATGTCATTATAACGGTAATGACGGTTTTATTACCGTTGATGGACTTGATTGTTGTACTTCAGTTAGAGGAAAAAAACATGCGAACCGAGTCGGAGTCAGAGTTAGCGTTCTATAAAGGTTGTGATTGTAACAAATTTATCACTCTTCTCCTTGTAATCATTGTAGATTCAAAATACACTTAACTTAGTCATCATCCTTGGATTTCACATTTTCATAACCAATCACAGAGAGAGCGTGCACTCAGAGCCATCCCTTCTGGATTACAGGGTAGTTATTAATAAAGTTGAAGTGAAGTCTAGCTCACTGAAGAGCTAATCTTCCACTGGTTGTGCCAGAGAATCGAGACGCTACGTGCAGTATTTACAGGTTCATTGTAAACCAGAGAAATTCCCATAGCTCTTTTCGACAAGCACAATGAACAGTGAACCACGGCTTAACATCCCGTCCTAAAAACTGGAACCCTTCCAATTGTGCATGTCGGTTGAGCGACACAGCCGGGATTTGAACTCACAGCTTAACAGACTAACAGACAGAGGCAGAGTAGCTAACAACTGGACTACACACACTGACAGTGAGGGATACATTCCGGGTGGGAACAGTTGACTCCAGAACTTTGTATGGAAACATTCACTCTAAATCAACAATGAAAGAAACAAACTCACCATCTTGTTGTTGATCTCGTGGAAGTGGATGTCGCACACCTTGTCCACGATGTCTTCGCTCTCGAATGTTACAAATCCAAAACCTGCCAAACAAACAAAACAACGATAAATAAACATGCAAACACACACAAAACAAACAAACATACACAGAGCATTTATCTCTGGAGCTTTACAGAAACATGAGAACTTATTCCATCTGAAAGTTCCAAGATGGTTTCTTAAAACTTTTTATACATAAGTGAATCAATACCATCCAACAATGGCGGCCAATATTAATGCAACAAACTTGGAATCCATGCATATCAGAGCAGTACATTTTACAGTTAAGTTTTATCACTCTATAGGTAGTGTGTCACTGTGTGTGCTTGTGTGTGGATGTGTGTGTGTACATCTGTGTGTATGTGTGTGTATATACATCTGGGTGCATGTGTGTGTATCCATCTGTGTGTGTGTGTGTGTGCGTACGTGTGTACGTTCCCAGTCCCAGAAATGACCAGCGTTCCCAGTTAACCCCCAGACTTGTTTACCTCGGTGGCCATTGCTGCTGTTCCAGTATGTCACAGTTTTACAGCAGATTTTACAGGTTTAGCTCCCATAACCCTCCCCTTTTACAGCATCCCGTTATGGGGGATCACTTCTGCGGTGAGGCTTTCAGCCCGCCGATGACCTCGCCGTTACAGCCTTTATGCACCTCCGTATGAGACCAGCGGGACTATCTTTAGGAAACGGCTTTATTTACAGCCTGACGTCTTTATTTCAGTGTTTTATGGTCTCACACTGTAGTTTCCAACAGCTCCGTGGGGAGGGTGCATTGTGTGACTGTCAGACCACAGACAGCCACGACGACAGAATGCGTAAATCACGCCGAGCCGGGAGAACAAAAACAGCGATAATTCTGCCGCGACCCAAAAACAGCCGTATCTAAGTCTGTCCACTTCAGCGCCGCGCCTCAATAGAACTCTTCACGTCAGGCCTCCCACCCAGGAGGGGTCAGAGGTCAGCCTTTCTGTACAGGGGTGGAACAATAAGTGCAGAATCACAGGGTCAGAGTTCAGCAGGGTGTAACAATAAGTGCAGAATCACACGGACTAAGAAAGGTCGCACCAGGCTCCACAATAGCGGGCGGAATAAGACCCTTTAGTCTCAGAGGACCGTCAAGACACTCTAAGGATTCAAGATGCTGCGTCATTAAATATGTAGCTTTATATGCACTGGTCTTACAGCCCCGACTTCTCATTACCCTAGTTCTACAGCACAGATGACGCAGTTTAATCCTTTCTTAAAGATTCTTCCTGTTTCTTTGTGTCTTTTCCCTCCTTAAAAGTTGCGGGGGAAGACATTTTCCTGCTTGAATTTCTTCTGTTCACAGCGGAAACTACTTAAGAAGCTCCATGTATTGTGAGAAAGTTGCCGGATTAGATCCTGCAGAAGTAACAGTGTTGTGGGGAGGCAGGCAGACTTGGTAAAACATTCATGTGGGGCGGGTTTGTACGGAGTGTTTATTCTTCTGATAAAGGCTTGCTGCAGACACTGCCTGAATACTGCACAATCCAACATGGGGGGCACAAAAATGAAAACAGATCTGCAGCAGTGGATGTTACTCAAAGACAGGAAAAATGTCTAGACTTTGCACGAGGTACAAAATGACTAATATTAACTGGTTGACGTACCGATTACTACATGTAAGACTCTAATACCAGCCTAGAAAAGAACCAGAAATAGCCGTGCTTTAAAGTTATCGACCAGAGCTGAGGTGTTCAAAAATGCATTTTTCCTTAGAACTATCAAAGAGATGCACCCAAGCACTGTAGGCGCATCCTCAATAGATAGCTTTCAACAATGCTTGCAGTCAGATGTGCAAAGGTTGGGTGTGACAGAATACTGTACCCTCCCCACATGTTCACATGAAGCCTTCCATGTTTTATTTCCCTTTAGAATCATCTGTACAGCAGGTTGTGCCTTTCTCTAACCATGACATGTTTGATGTAACAAATGTACCTTTTTATCACCGTCCTGTCTGTTATTGTTAGTCCTGTGAGCAGCTATCATGAACCTGACGTCCCAGCAGAACAACCTGGCAGAAACAACCTTCCCCCGATATCAAATATTATCAATGGCTCCCCTGTGATGTTGCTAACAACACAAACAAATTATGGAAATTTTCCCAAACAACTCAGAATACAAAAACACACCTACATAACAACTAAGCAGAATATTAGGTCATTTTTCCTTATTTGTATCTGTCCAAATGAATATCAGTAGTAACTGTTCTAAAATTACCCCGGATCCATTTTTTTACCAGTCATTTTAAACCACAAAACCTCCTGTAACAATACCGGAAAATGAGGCAAAAACTCTCCTATTCAACAAATTTTTCCTAAAAACATCCCTTTTTACCAGTCATTTTACCCATTCAGTAAACCCACAAAACCTCCTGTAACAATAGCAGTAAAAGGAGGCATCTGAGTCCCCCACAACAGCCTGTGATCAGCGTTAGGAGTTATTGTAACGGATGGTGTTGTGTGTTGTTGCTCAGCCGTTAGGAGTTATTGTAACGGATGGTGTTGTGTGTTGTGATCAGCCGTTAGGAGTTATTGTAACGGATGGTGTTGTGTGTTGTTGCTCAGCCGTTAGGAGTTATTGTAACGGATGGTGTTGTGTGTTGTTAGGAGTTATTGTAACGGATGGTGTTGTGTGTTGTTGCTTTAATTACAATCATCTTGTTACATTGATTAGATGTCTTGTTATGACTGAGGAGCCGATTCATCACGGCTGGCGCGGAGAGCGGTTTCCTCGGAACGGTGGGAGGGAATCTCGAGTTGTTGGAACAAATCAGAGGAGTCTGAGGGAAAATGTTCATTTATATCAAGGACTTTGTTTTGTATAATCCACATAAAAAAGATATCTAGTAGCTAAGTCTTGTGGCTTGTAAATATGTCTGAACGTACCTTGCAACTGTATTTGTAACGTTATATTGTATAAACTATAATGACATTATGTCATCAGAGCTAGCCCTCTGTTATCGCTGTCAGCGAGTTGGTTAGACCAGACTGTATGCCTTTACACAATTGAACAAATCAATCAAGTCATATAAATCTGGGACTTTCCCGAGGGCTCCTGACAATGGTTCCTGCCACAAGAGGCTTTCCTCCATTCATTCTGGTGTCAGGCCTTCAGCTTTACTGGTCCGGTGACTATGAAGATAAATGACAGGAGTATCCCAGTTATCATAGCTACTCACGACCTTGACATTCACATTGACCCCGCACTTACACTGCTCTGTGGTTGCCTAGCAACAGACTGGCATAAACAGTATCCCAGGAAATATGCTTCTATCCTGGATCAGATGACAGCGAGTGTAAATCAAACATGTCCACAAACCCAAAAACACTCTGACCTCCAGAGCCGGACATAGTATCCAGCCAAGGTCGCCCCCCTCCCCCAGCACCACTCATGTGAGTTACTGAATCATAATAACAATAAAGCCGCCGTCCGACAAACTGCACCTTCTTACAGGCAATTTGTCCCGGGATAGGAGGCTTAGTTGCCATGGCGACGACCACAGGAGTGTTCCGAATCCGTGGCGTCTTTCCATCCATCATTTTTCCGCCAATTTGACACGTGCTCGGCAGCGCGAGTGCCCATCAGCTGCACAGTTACACATCCCGCCTGATTTCATTTAGAATTATCGTTTTCAACCAATTCAATAGCAGGGAGGAAATCGATGCCGCTCTGATCAGGGAGTTCCAAATACTTGGACCCGCTCCTCCACCGTGATACTGCCTCCGTCGCCATGGCGACCGGGGTGAGTAACGCGGGGCGGTCGGGAGGTGATAAAAGTCGTAACCGGCGCGGCCGCTGGTCGGACAATCCAGCCCGTAATCCTGCTCGTAAATTTCGTGGTGAGTTTTTGCCGCTGGTTTGGGGCCGGGGATCCGTCAGTAAAATTTACGCTCGGCCAGGGCGGTAAGTCGGCGGATATGGACGTGTTAGAGGCACTCAACTGCGCTTAAGCACCCATCTTCCCGATATGTGGCAAAAATGTCCAACTTTATCACAAGTATGGCGATCCAAGCGCCTTCCATGGGCCCATAAGTGGGGGAAGCCTTCAATATTCATAGTCGTTATAACTTATTTATAAACACAGTTTCTAACCATTTCTCATATCTGCTTTATCATCGAACATAAGCCTTCTGCGCGGGAAAACTATTAAGGAAAACACAAATAAACAGACGAATAAACTGCAGACCAGAAACGACCTAACAGCAGGATCATAACGGCTGATTTTAACAGCCGAGTTTTCCTGTCAAACTGCAGAACAGGCTGACAGGCGGAACATTGACGGATTACTCCAAGTGACTTTTGATGATGTAGCTGTGCTCGTTGTTTCTCTATCTCACGCTGCAGTCCTGGCAGCCAAGGTTTGATTAATATTCTCCACCCATCGACTCAGCACACATGTTCCAACCCCCACTGGCTCCCAGCAGTTCTACTGTCTTGCTTCACCAACTTGGAACTGAGATCCTCATATCTCTCCCAGGTGGGGAGACGTTTTGTGCAAATGAAAATTATAGCTCCGCATGTGCAAAACTGAAGTTGGGCCAGACGAAATACATACATTGTTTTCTAGACTATTTAATCCCCTGAAACAATCTAATAACAGAAGAAGGGCTTTTTTTTTTCTATGCATAGCCCCAGTCCTCAGCTTAGCAGCTGGGCTGTCAGTTATTGCTTGACAGGACGCTGTCGAACAGCACTGAGGGGGGCGTTATTGGGTTGACCGACTACTACCCGACGGGGCTGAATCGCAAGGGTCTGTAGGCTGCCATTTTGGCGCCAAGGTGACCTCAATACGACAATTGCCCCAGGTGCGGCCATTGAACTGTATGAATATGAGCCACTCACACCGGGAAGAACCCCTACTCTTTTCGATAAGTGTGGTGGGATCTTTAACGTGCTCGAGGTGTGGCTCTCCTCAAACACGGGACCTCCATTTAACGTCCATTCCTAAAATTCAAAAGAGACGGGGGGCGCCATAGACTTATGACCCCACGGACACAGCTTACAACGCAGCGCACTTCAACACAACAGTCTACGTTTAACCCTAAGCCTGCTAACCCACCCTTACTAACCAGCGCGTGGAACA
This sequence comes from Branchiostoma lanceolatum, assembly GCA_035149815.1. Classification (NCBI taxonomy): domain Eukaryota; kingdom Metazoa; phylum Chordata; class Leptocardii; order Amphioxiformes; family Branchiostomatidae; genus Branchiostoma; species Branchiostoma lanceolatum. Next base: position 43,915,118 of record CM068866.1, read on the forward strand.
GGCGGAATTAGAGCGAAGTACGCACAGCCAACATGGACCACCATGCAGCACAGGGGAGTTCCGTGGAGTAGATTACGACAGGCCCTACCATCAGCAGCTCCGCAGAGCTCTGCAGAGATTACAGCTGCTCTGTGGAGAAGACTATAGCAGCTCTGCTCCGCGGAGTAAGTTACCGCAGGCCTGATCTGTGGAGTAGATTACAGCAGGCCCTACGCAGCTCTGCGAAGTAGATTACAGCAGGCCCTACCATCGGTAGCTCCGCCAAGTAGACTACGGCAGGCCTGATCTGTGGAGTAGACTATAGCAGCCAAGTTCCATGGAGTAGATTACAGCAGGCCCTACGCTGCTCCGCGGAGTAGATTACAGCAGGCCCTACGCTGCTCCGCGGAGTAGATTACAGCAGGCCCTACGCAGCTCCGCGGAGTAGATTACTGTAGGCCCTACGCAGCTCCGCGGAGTAGATTACAGCAGGCCCTACGTAGCTCCGCGGAGTAGATTACTGTAGGCCCTACGCAGCTCCGCGGAGTAGATTACAGCAGGCCCTACGCTGCTCCGCGGAGTAGATTACAGCAGGCCCTACGCTGCTCCGCGGAGTAGATTACAGCAGGCCCTACGCTGCTCCGCGGAGTAGATTACAGCAGGCCCTACGCTGCTCCGCGGAGTAGATTACAGCAGGCCCTACGCTTCTCCGTGGAGTAGATTACAGCAGGCCCTACGCAGCTCCGCGGAGTAGATTACAGCAGGCCCTACGCTGCTCCGCGGAGTAGATTACGGCAGGCCCTACGCAGCTCCGCGGAGTAGATTACAGCAGGCCCTACGCTGCTCCGCGGAGTAGATTACAGCAGGCCCTACGCTGCTCCGCGGAGTAGATTACAGCAGGCCCTACGCTGCTCCGCGGAGTAGATTACAGCAGGCCCTACGCTTCTCCGTGGAGTAGATTACAGCAGGCCCTACGCTGCTCCGCGGAGTAGATTACAGCAGGCCCTACGCTGCTCCGCGGAGTAGATTACAGCAGGCCCTACGCTTCTCCGTGGAGTAGATTACAGCAGGCCCTACGCTGCTCCGCGGAGTAGATTACAGCAGGCCCTACGCTGCTCCGCGGAGTAGATTACAGCAGGCCCTACGCTGCTCCGCGGAGTAGATTACAGCAGGCCCTACGCAGCTCCGTGGAGTAGATTATTACAGCCCCGCTCCGCGGAGTAGATTACGGCAGGCCCTACGCTGCTCCGCGGAGTAGATTACAGCAGGCCCTACGCTGCTCCGCGGAGTAGATTACAGCAGGCCCTACGCAGCTCCATGGAGTAGATTACAGCAGGCCCTATGCTGCTCCGCGGAGTAGATTACAGCAGGCCCTACGCTGCTCCGCGGAGTAGATCATTACAGCCCTGCTCCGCGGAGTAGATTACAGAAGCCCGATGATTTACTACTGGATGTGAGATAAGGACGTGGCTGCAGATCTGTCCGCTCGTCCCGACGTCAGATCGACTCCAATTCTACATGATAGACCGGCGCCGTCCGCTGATACGTCAATAAATCCGACCTTCCGAGGGGGGGGAATTAACGGTGCACAGAGCTGCTGCCTGCGCATCGCTAAGTTCTGCTTAAACTTTTGAACATCAGTTTTGAGAAACAAGAGATCAACTTGTAGTGGCCTAATGGAGACAGGAGGAACTGGAGACCTGATGTCAGGCGGACCTGGGAGCCATTCGGGAGAGATTCGTCCGATACACGGGAGTGATACCGCTGTAATTAGAGCCGGTGACGTCCCCTGCTCGACCTGACCAGAGATTTCGGCCCATCTCCAGGCAGGGCTAGAAATACTGGGGACATGATCTATCCACTTTTGTCCAACTAATTTTTGACCATGGGTGCCTTTAGAATATTTAAGTTGGGTTATGTACAAAAAGGTACTAAGTCACAAAGAGAGAACAACTTTTGTTGTATTGGTTATTTGAGTTTTTGGACCTTGCTAGAGAATTTGAAATTTCAGTTCTGACGGTGAGTCTGCATTGATGCTATTTTATTTCATGTTGCACACCACAATGTTTCCTGTGCACCTAGATGTTCAGGTTAGATGCACCGTGGAGCACCCATTCCTAAAGCTGAGTTTCCATTCCCGCCCTAGTTATGAGTGATGAGTGATCTGAGCTGGATCAGTGCCGACGCCACGATTGATCTCCGAGCAACACATCCCTCAAACCTCGATATCACCCCATTCCCAGCGTCATTATCCGGCCAGGTGCGATGCTGGCCGGGCCAAACGGCCCTCCCGACACCGGGTCTGGCCCTCTGGCCCGCACCGCCGGTTAATGTTACTAATTGAATCTGATAATTAGGAGAACCAGAGGCAGGACAGGGAGACATCCATCACAGTCTTGTACAGCCTTGAGCCGACGGGTTGTACGAACCAGAAAACAGATCAAGCCAGTTTTACATGCGCTCACGGCGCAGCCATGATGGCTATCTGTCCATCAGCACAGAACAAACAAAGGTCATCTGAAGGTGACTCCGTACCAGGAAACTTTGCTTTAACTGCAGTCCGCTGGACGGGAGAAGGGGCTGTATTTCTCCCCGCGCATCTGCTTGGTTAATAGCTTCCCCAACAGTGGCTCCAGGACATGACCAGCTGACCCGACACTTAGAGACTTGTACACCTTTCACAGAGGTCACCGAAGGTTAAGGGAGGGCCCAAGGCGCCTATCAAGTGGCGTGTGAAGCTGAGATGTGCTGCCAGCCAGCCAGGAGACGGCAAAGGCTCAGAGATCTGGCTGGCAAGGAGAAACATGACCATTATGAGGAATGGAGATAGGTTACACCGCAAGTGCAGCTAGGAGGAACTGGCATGTCACCATGTATACTAAACTGTTACACAGTGACACGAGGCTTGAGTGATATTTGGATGAACCAAAACTGTTTAAAATGGCAGAGTGACACTACATTGTACTGCAGCAACACAGGCTCGGAGCTTTGGGGAATGGGAGGAACATAACTGTGACACCAGCTGATGTGTTAAACTGTTACACAGCCACACTAGGCTCAAGTGACATCCGGCTGTAATTAAACTGTTTAAAATAGCCAAGTGACATTAGATAGTACTAGAGCTGTTTAAAGGCCCTAATGGGGTTAAACAAGACACAAGGCCCTACCATTACATATAGTGACACTAATTGACTAAAACGGCCAAGTGACATAATATTGCACTAGAGCTGTTTAAAATGGCAGCGTGGCACAAAGCAAGCTCTCCTGTGTTTAACAGTTTTTACAGTGTCACTGCTAGGAGGAACAGGAATGTGTGTTTAACTATCACAGTGACACTAGGATCAAGTGATATTAGGCTGCATCTAAACTGTCTAAAAATAGCCAAATGACAATAGACAGCACAGAAACTGTTTAAAAAGGCCGAACGCCACTGAGCTATAGTGTGTCTAACTGTCCAGGTCTATCAGTGCCGCTAGTTTGTACGGACACACCAGTGTTACATTAAGTTTATCATCAACCTCTCCCGCCCACTACTGGACGTGTGAAATGTTCTTGACTTGGTTTCACTTCCCAGACAGGTGTAAGTAAATACCTGTGAGTCACCTGTCATACACACCTGGGGTAACACACCTGCTAGACAGTTATACACACCTGTGAGAAAGTTCTGTATGACCAAGGAGGTTAAATATAAATATATATTATATTTAACCTCCTTGGTATGACCCAGTTTACTCGCAGAGCTAAAAATAGCCGCCAGACTGATATAAGGACTGGAGCCGTTATCTTAATTACGATCCACACCTGGATGATAATTAGAACTCCTAACGAACGGACGGAAACACCTGTGAAGTGGGACACACTAGGCAGAGGTTTGGACACTTGGGTGGGTTTACACGTTCTGACAGTTTAGAATGTGAGCTGTGGGTGAACAGAAATGTAAATGACACGGAATGTTGGGATGGAATCTATTTTAAGAATAAGCTTTCAAAGGTGGGAGGGACGGACTAATCCACAGAATTGAGGAGAAAACTGTAACAACGTTTTACAATGTCACAAGAGTTGGGCAATTTTAACAGGGAGGACGGACTAATCTGCAGAATTAAAGAGAAAACTGGAACATTCTGACAAGAGTTGGTCAGTCATTCTGCTTACAGTTCTAACAGTGAGGAAGCCTTTACCGCCATAGATGTTTGTTTCACAGGTCAACATCTGTTTCCATACACAAAACTGACATCATAAATGTGACACATTAATGTCAACATTTGTCTGTAACCTTATAAAAATGTCTCTGCTGCACTAAGGACCTGTCTACCATCTGTACATGCTATCGTCCCTGAGTGCACATTCGCACAACCAAGCCTACCCGGGGGACAGGACTAAATTAGCTCAACTCTCAACACTGGGCTGAATCAAAGTAATCACCTGGTTATCATCAACACACACACTAACGTCATCAGTAAAACTTTAGAGGGCTGCAATCAGTTTCTGTTCACGTCGGATGGACAAACTACTTTGCTTTTCCCCATCCTGGCAACAATGGAATCACCCTGGCAACCAGGGGCCCGCCCCGGCAACCGAACCCGTCCTGTACAATCTGGTCCTGAGTTCTGCATGTTGGGTTTGCTGTTTTGCAGGCAGGTGTCGTCGGCATGTTTGCCATTCCTGGCTGTCCCGGCACACAGGCAGTTTGCAGGGACGAAACGTATGGTATAAACGCCAACAAAACATACAAAACTTTGTAAAAATCAGTCATGAGTATCATTGGTGTATATTTCTTGACAAACACTTATTTTCCGTCCCTGCAAACATCACTACAGCCCTGGTTTGGAAATATGACCCTAGCATAAGGTGAGTCACCCTCCTTGTAGAGGGTACAGGTTAGCTAACACCCGCCCCCCCCCCTCCTTAAAAGGTGTAGCGGATGAGTCCACAATAGACCCTCCTTGTTTCCCTAAAAGGTCCTCCTGCACAACTATGAGTATGACATCACCACGTGGGCATGCGGTTTCTTTACCGACACAATCCAGAGTGCCCTGACCCACTCAGTAAGTGTGCACAGTGCAGTGAGCCCATCTCCAATGATCCAGCATGGAGAAAACAATTGTCAGTGTATAAAAACTGGACTTATAGGTGTTGCTACTTACAGATGCTCCCCTAGACACAATGGTATGGTTTACCCCAGAACCTGGTTCTTCCCTGTCTAACCCTGTGAGACGTTTGGCGCTGAAATAATCACGATCTGCCCAGGTTTAAACATTATCAGTGCATCAAACCTCCAGCAGACAGGCTCGTCGCCGCGGCACTCCGCTGTAATCCAGGGAAAAATGAAGCTGTCGAACAGTGACATCCCGATTCTACATCACAAATTCAGCCCGCAACCCCCACACCCCCCCCTCCCCGCAATCGGACATGACATTGTTATACAGCATCTCTGGGAACTTCACTACTGAAGCTGGCAGGACAACTCACGACATCATTCTATCAAAACTAAACTCTCTGCTAGAATCAGTCTGTCTGAGTCTGTCCACACAAACCTAAACTCTCCGTCTATCAAACCTAACCTCTAGTCCATCAGTCTGAGATCCACACAAGCTCAGGCTTAAACCCTGTGCTGCGTTTAATGACCTTCGAGTGTGACCTTGACTTCTTCAGGTAGGCAGCGTAGATAAAGGGGTGCGGGGCTTTTGACCATACAGAAGCGTCTTACCCAATCTTTCCTGTTGTCCAACAACCCCCAGACTTACACTGGGCGATGTGGTTACAGAGGTGAGGTACAGGACAGGAGTTTCCTCGCGTTTCTGCTGGCTCTTTCCTTTCTACTTCCTTAAGATGGGAGCTAAGACGTGATATGGGTTTCAACTCCTCAAAGACGGGAGGTTAGACATGATATGGTTTTCCTTCCTTCAACTTAAAGACAGTGCCTAAGACTGATATGGTTTTCCTTCCTTCAACTTAAAGACGGCGGCTAAGACATGATATGGGTTTCCCTTTTCAAAGACGGGAGCTAAGACGTGATATGGTTTTCCTTCCTTCAACTTAAAGACAGTGCCTAAGACTGATATGGTTTTCCTTCCTTAAACTTAAAGACAGTGCCTAAGACTGATATGGTTTTCCTTCCTTCAACTTAAAGACGGTGGCTAAGACATGATATGGGTTTCCCTTCTCAAAGACGGGAGCTAAGACGTGATATGGTTTTCCTTCCTTCAACTTGGCGGCTAAGACGTGATATGAAGTCCTTAAAGACGGGAGCTAAGACGTGATGTAGACACGATATGGTCTCCCCTGACAAGATTACCCAGACCCACTGGTGCAGGCCTGCAGTTGTACCCTCCTTACAGACTGCAGGGGAAACCTGCACAACAGCTGATACTGCTGTAAGCCCCTGGGGGTGAGGGAGCAGGGATATTGGATACCACCTCTGCACTGTGCTATTACAGAACAGGGCTCGAAATTCATTTTTCACCTAACCTAAACTCTGGCAAATTAGAATTAAGTACAATATCAGCAAAATCTACTAAGTAGTTACAAATCCCACTGCCTCTCTTCGGGGCTTGGAACTGGAATTTCAAGAACTACATTACACAAAGTACAAAAAAGGTTACATTGCTCCTCTGATCATCAAATTTCAAGAACGTTCTGTTTACTAGTGTACAATAGTACCTCTGCCCAATAGCCTACACAAATATCTAGGTGTAGTGCCTGATATATGGAGCTATGCTGCCCTGATGGCAAACTAAGCTAAAGGAGAGAGTGAGTGAGTGAGTGAGTGAGTGAGTGAGTGAGTGAGTGAGTGAGTGAGTGAGTGAGTGAGTGAGTGAGTGAGTGAGTGAGTGAGTGAGTGAGTGAGTGAGTGAGTGAGTGAGTGAGTGAGAGAGTGCCTGATATTGTGTACCCAGTATTTCCAGCCCTGTTGCTATTACAGAAATCTCCCAAATTTGTTCCACCCTAATTTTCTGCCATGTCTCCGCAGGGCTGCGACCCAGGGGGCAGAGGTCAGAGGTCGAGTCAGCGGAACACGTGTTTGAACCTGACACTTGAACCCGACACCTGCCGGCACAGGTATGACGTTTACTCAGTCTGTTAGCAAGGTCACGGGGTCGTCTGGGACAATGAGTCGTGGCAGAACAAACAAGCCCCGGAATGCGGCAGGTAACCCGATATGGGCCTGAAGGGGCGACGGAACGTTTGAGTGACAGGTCTGAGCTGGAACATGTCTCAAACTTTCACTGTCTCAGACTGTCACTGTCGCTGCAGGCAAACGTCTTAAACATTCACTGTCTCAGACTTTCACTGTCACTGCAGGCAAACGTCTTAAACTTTCACTGTCTCAGACTTTCACTGTCGCTGCAGGCAAACGTCTTAAACATTCACTGTCTCAGACTTTCACTGTCACTGCAGGCAAACGTCTTAAACTTTCACTGTCTCAAACTTTCACTGTCGCTGCAGGCAAACGTCTTAAACTTTCACTGTCTCAGACTTTCACTGTCGCTGCAGGCAAACGTCTTAAACATTCACTGTCTCAGACTTTCACTGTCACTGCAGGCAAACGTCTTAAACTTTCACTGTCTCAAACTTTCACTGTCGCTGCAGGCAAACGTCTTAAACTTTCACTGTCTCAGACTTTCACTGTCGCTGCAGGCAAACGTCTTAAACATTCACTGTCTCAGACTTTCACTGTCGCTGCAGGCAAACGTCTTAAACATTCACTGTCTCAGACTTTCACTGTCGCTGCAGGCAAACGTCTTAAACTTTCACTGTCTCAGACTTTCACTGTCACTGCACGCAAACGTCTTAAACATTCACTGTCTCAGACTTTCACTGTCACTGCAGGCAAACGTCTTAAACATTCACTGTCTCAGACTTTCACTGTCACTGCAGGCAAACGTCTTAAACTTTCACTGTCTCAGACTTTCACTGTCGCTGCAGGCAAACGTCTTAAACATTCACTGTCTCAGACTTTCACTGTCACTGCAGGCAAACGTCTTAAACATTCACTGTCTCAGACTTTCACTGTCACTGCAGGCAAACGTCTTAAACTTTCACTGTCTCAGACTTTCACTGTCACTGCACGCAAACGTCTTAAACATTCACTGTCTCAGACTTTCACTGTCGCTGCAGGCAAACGTCTTAAACATTCAATGTCACAGATGTCTTATAGTATACTTCTATACTTATATACGTCTCAGACTTCCACTTCCTGGGCTGCAACATGTCTTATTTATTTTTTTGTTATTTATTTCAACATGTCTTAAATATTCAATGTCACACGTCTTATAGTATATACTTCCACAGTCAGGGCTGGCACACATCTTCAACTTTCACTGTCTTAAACTTTCACTGTCTTCAACTTGCACTGTCTTCAACTTGCACTGTCTTCAACTTGCACTGTCTTCAACGTTTACTGTCTTAAACTTTCACTGCCAAGGCTGGCACACATCTCAAGCTTGGACTTGGAGGGCGCAGCTTTCCTTGTCATGTTACATTTCCGCTCCTGACACCACCCGATGTAAACACAGGCCAGGCCAATTCAGTCGGTCGGTTCAAGTTAGTAAGAAATAAAGCTGAACTAAAAAAATCAAACATGACTGGAAAGTCTGAACCTAATGTTAAACTGCTTGCTAAGTTTTTACTCTGACTAAAATGTCAGCTTCCCTGTCAGCTTCCCCTCTAGGTGAGTACAGCCAACTCGAGTGAATCTGGTCAGGTTTAAGTTTTCTGTGCGTTCTCATCTTGACTACTGCTAAATTCTAGTCTAAAACGTTGGGGACGAGAACTGAAATCAGCCTGGCTGTCAGCTCCCCCCACATGAGGCATGCCCTGGCTCTCCCCACCCTGGGGCTGTCAGCTCCCCCTACATGAGGTATGCCCTGGCTCTCCCCACCCTGGGGCTGTCAGCTCCCCCTACATGAGGTATGTCTGGCTCTCCCCACCCTGGGGCTGTCAGCTCCCCCTACATGAGGCATACCCTGGCTCTCCCCACCCTGGGGCTGTCAGCTCCCCCTACATGAGGTATGCCCTGGCTCCCCCCACCCTGGGGCTGTCAGCTCCCCCTGCATGAGGTATGTCCTGGCTCTCCCCACCCTGGGGCTGTCAGCTCCCCCTACATGAGGTATGCCCTGGCTCCCCCCACCCTGGGGCTGTCAGCTCCCCCTGCATGAGGTATGTCTGGCTCTCCCCACCCTGGGGCTGTCAGCTCCCCCTACATGAGGTATGTCCTGGCTCTCCCCACCCTGGGGCTGTCAGCTCCCCCTACATGAGGTATGCCCTGGCTCCCCCCACCCTGGGGCTGTCAGCTCCACCTACATGAGGTATGCCCTGCTCTCCCCACCCTGGGGCTGTCAGCTCCCCCTACATGAGGTATGCCCTGGCTCTCCCCACCCTGGGGCTGTCAGCTCCACCTACATGAGGTATGCCCTGCTCTCCCCACCCTGGGGCTGTCAGCTCCCCCCACATGAGGCATGCCCTGGCTCTCCCCACCCTGGGGCTGTCAGCTCCCCCTACATGAGGTATGCCCTGGCTCTCCCCACCCTGGGGCTGTCAGCTCCCCCTACATGAGGTATGCCCTGGCTCTCCCCACCCTGGGGCTGTCAGCTCCCCCTGCATGAGGTATGCCCTGCTCTCCCCACCCTGGGGCTGTCAGCTCCCCCTGCATGAGGTATGCCCTGCTCTCCCCACCCTGGGGCTGTCAGCTCCCCCTGCATGAGGTATGCCCTGCTCTCACGACTCTACAGACCCAAGCGAACCTTTCAGCGCAGCAGGCTGAGTTAGGGCCGAATGGATCTGATTCATCACCGATGTGACAGACTAAAAACAACTCTGCATTTCTGACTCTGGGTTAACCTTCTCCCTGCTGCCTAACTCTGTAACCAATAGGGAATGGGGTGCCAAATGGTTACTCAGTGTGCTAAAGGTTAAACAGCTGGGCCCTGTCCCGCCCTCCCCTGTCTGGTGTTGTTACGGCTGTAATTAATTTGCAAAGGTCAGACAAAAACAGGTTCTGTATAATCTACTGAAACTGCCACACAATTAGAACTCACACCTGGCTTACAACAGCTACATGCTACTGTACACACACAGCCTCGCCTGGACCCGTCTGCTACAGTCTTTCACAACCTCCATGCAACAGAGAACCCAGCCTTGTAGTAAGTTGTACAGGGAACCCAGCCCAGCTCACAGCTAAAACAAACCCAGTCTGCAGGCAACGTTTGGTTTGCTACAATTTTACACAACCTGAGCCTGCAAATGTTGCAATGTGAACTGGTTTGTCACAACCTCCGCCCTGTAGCAGCCCTTTGCAAATTGATCCCCGTGTAAGAGTATGACAAATCGCAGCAGGTCCCACCGCCCCCCCATGACAAATGGACTCTGCTCCGGAGAAGCCTGGCCAGTAAAGGAGTAATCTGCTCCATTTGTCTCCTCCCTCCCTCCTTATCTCTCCGCTCGCTCTCTAACACTGAAACAAGGTGACTCCTGGCGAGGTCAGGGGTCGCGCCTAATGGCCGTAGGTAACATCTCTGACACATGTTAGCCCGTCCGCAGCCCGGGCGCCTCCATCCATCAACCCTGCATTACTGTATTTACACTCATCGATCTTACATCATCACAACCATGCAGCCTCCTCTATTGCCTTAGTATTGATACAGCTTTCTACATGCACTGATACAACCTTGCTTTCTCTAGCCTGGATGCCAGACCCCGATCGGTATCCAGGCTAGGAGCTGGCCTGTGAAGGCCCTGGAAACAGTCTGGCATCCAGGCTAGGAGCTGGCCTGTGAAGGCCCTGGAAACAGTCTGGCATCCAGGCTAGGAGCTGGCCTGTGAAGGCCCTGGAAACAGTCTGGCATCCAGGCTAGGAGCCGGTCTGTGTAGGCCCTGGAAACAGTCTGGCAGCCAGGCTACTGTCTATCTGCGCAGTGAGGTTGAGCCAACGTTTCACTTGGCCAGAGATGGGCCACTGCTTTTACTTGGGCCACTGCCTGGTCGCTTTGGGCCACCAAAAAGGGCCAGTAACAGGATTAGCCCTTCTGACTTGTCAAACCCGAACCACTAGTAATAAACACCCCCCCCCCTCCCAGCCTTTTCTTCTACCCAGACTCTGACAAGATGCCGCCTCTCTGACACCTTCTCTCTCCCATGTCAAAACTGAAGCTCTCTGCTTGACGACCAACTAGAGAAGACTTCTGGCAAGCGCGGAGTCGGATCCATGTGATATATCTGACCTAAATCCGCTGTCAAATACCATGAGTGTCCCCTCGAGTTGTGTGTAACTCCTTCTGCTGATGGATGGGAGAGGAGTTATAGATGAGGGGTGAGGCGGTCCGGCAACCCTGCTCCTGTCAGCTTGCCGACAGGCTGGTGAGGAAGAGAAATGTCCGCCTGTCGCCACAGGTCAGAAACCACCACCATGGAAAGGTCGGGACATCACAGCAGAGCAGCTCTCAAACCAGAAACCAACGGCCTGATAAAACTTTCTCAGCTCTCAAACCAGAAACCAACGGCCTGATAAAAACTTTCTCAGCGCTCAAACAAAACAGAACAGCATGAGAAAAACTTTCACAGTTCTCAGCACCCATTCCTCGGCTGCCAGGGAACCACGAGTAGCCCTGAAAACAGCGGAGTAAAGACATCTCTAGCACCAGCTGAGAGCTCTCTGGAAAACAACCTCCCAAAAATTCTCATTTTCAACCTGCACCTTCCAGTGACCTTGAATACCCCTCCCCAGAACTGTCACAACTACGACCCCCACACCAATCACCCCCCCTCGCATTGACAGCCCCCCCCCCTTGTGTTGACAGCCAGCCCCCCACATGACTTTGCATTCTTCCCCAGCCCCTTTCAGAGGCAGAAGCGTGGACACTCCTGTCTGCTCATGCGTTCCCCTGCCAGGTCTGCTCAGCTCTGCGCTTCACGGCTGTCACAAGGACTCACAACAAACCAACACAGCCGTCAGGCAGGGAAAACAACAATCAGCTAACCATATAGCTAGGTAGTCTGCACTTCAGGCGTCAGGGGCAACTACAACCATTACAAACACTACAGCAATCAATCTGGCATTTTTTTCCCGGAATTTTTTCCAGGAAAGAACTCTGACGACCTTATATGGAGCTTGCTAACTCTAATGTCATTGTGATGAAAGGACATAATTTTTGCAGAAAGGAAACTGGTGAAACGTCTGTTATGAAACATTGTTATGAGACCTTGTTATGAAACATTGTTATGAGACGACACCTGTCCATCCATCAGGCGGCTTGACAGGTCCGAGTTTGACGTGTAGCGGAGAGCCGGCGGCGCGAGGCTTGCATCGCTCTGGGCTGACAAACCGGCTGTGATCTGGGTTTGAGTGATGGCCCGATCAGCTCCAGCACTGGTACATAAATCACAGCCGGATAGCACAGCGATCTGCGCACTGATACCGGCTGGAACCAGCTTTATACTGAAACCTTTATAAAATTATACATAACTAGGCATGGAACAAGTTGCTTTACACTGGAGCCCTCTCCTTTCTACCATTACTAGGCATGGAACAAGACTAGCTTTACACTGGAGCGCTAGTCTCTCTACCATTACTAGGCATGGAACAAGACTAGCTTTACACTGGAGCGCTAGTCTCTCTACCGTTACTAGGCATGGAACAAGACTAGCTTTACACTGGAGCGTTAGTCTCTCTACCATTACTGGACATGGAACAAGCCTGCTGAATCCTATGACTTTATATCTTCACTTCAAATGTCACATGTGCGGATACAGAGATATCAAACAAATCGAACATTAAACCATTTTAAACTCAAGCCAACTGACTTCAATGTTCAGTTATTGCAGCCTTTTTTGAAAAGTTTGGAGGTTTATTAAGATTTTACAGTAGTCAATATCTTTAAAAAAAACTCTTTTTATTGCTTTTCACAAAGATAATACACAAAGACAACAGAGATAGGAGTACGAGAACTGATACAAACATGCCATGTTCAATATCGACAGATGAGGCCATATCTATGCAGGTTTGTCCTGGTATAAGTGCAAATACAATACTCATGATGATAGCCTGTAGTCCCCACACATGCGTGTTGGGGGGGAGGGGGGCGGAACATGACAAGAGATGATAACTGTCAGATAAAGGTCATATATAAAGGTCGTGGAAATGTCAAAGGTGAGAGGAGTCATTAGCACGTGTGTGGAGGTCTGACTGCCATTGTCACAGGGCGGCGTGTTTGAAGGAGGGGGAACCCGGGCGTGTGATTCGGTTCGGAACTACCAAGGTCACGCACGCCTCATCAATCGATGACAAGGTCGACTACCTGCGAGCTACTGTCAGTCCGCTGCACAAATGAGACATCTCTGAACAGATAGAGAATCCCTGTTCTAAAACACACATTGCGAAATAAGACGTCACTAAATCAGATAACACATCCCATGTCCTGGAAATAACATCAATGAACGATACAGCCTCCCGGACGGACACGTGTCCTTTCCTTTCCCGTATATGACCAACTAGGGGTGTCATGCACAACTGTGTTCTTCAAATCCCCCCTTCCCATATATGGCAAAGAAGGGGTGTCATGCACAACTCCCTGGGTTCTTCAAATGCCCCCCTCCCATATAAGTCAAAGAAGGGGTCTCATGCACAACTGGGTTCTTCAAATCCCCCTTCCCATATAAGTCAAAGAAGGGGTGTCATGCACAACTCCCTGGGTTCTTCAGATGCCCCCCTCCCCATATGTAGCTGCAAAGAAGGTGTTTGTGCTGACCCTGTGATGTCACGACATGACCCCTGATGTCACGGAACTGTCAGCCGGGTTTCGTTTCCCGTTCGTCGCACCCAGAGACAAATCTGGGATGAAACCGCGGAACAGCCAACTCCGCATCACCACGGTAACGTACCAGGAAGGTCATTCCTGACTCCCGGTGTCCTTGGCTGAGTAATCAGCAGAAGGACATACAGCGGGAGGGAAAGTCCCGTCAGATTGCCTGGGAGGAACTCGGACAATGGCGATGGGCGCAGAAAGGTCATCGGGCGGCGTCTATGGGCCGCGGAGAATTGGAGGAACTGCTCCCTCAAGTCACATGAAGCGTGAAGCCCTGACAAGAGTTTTCCCAGACTCCCACAAATGCACACGCTCAAGGTGAAATAAAGGTCGCCACACAAACATGCCGTACGCAGCTCAACCTTCAAAACTCCACCATATTGAGGGGATTCCACAGCTTACTGCCGCATATTGGGATTTCTAAATCAGGCCGGCTATCTGATTAGCAGACATGTCCAGCGCAGAGATTTACGATAATCTAGAGAAGCTACACAAATGTTAATCTGCTTATTAACTCATTCGGCTCGGCCGGACTTACTTACGAGCCCTGCAGGGAACAGTGGATGAAACAGGGAGGATTTTAGGGGCTGGCTTCTGATAAAACAGGCCCGACTTTGGGCTGGTTTCTGATAAAATGGGGGATTTGGGCCGGGAGTCGAGCTCCTTATGAGTTGGGATTCCAGGGGCTCCATTTGGAGCCGTTAAGCCGGACGGCATCTCTGAATGAGCTACTCCTGACGGCTGAGCGAGCTTCCCGAGAACAAAACAACCGGGATAAAGGTGAACTGGGACAGTGGGACGGGAGGGGGAGGGGGGAGGCAGCAGCCGAAATGTCAGAGTGATTTATCAACAACAGTCTGCCTTTGTCCAACCCACAATGTCAAATTCCTCTGCTAGGACACACCAATTCCGCTCGTTGGTTCACAGAAAATATAAACAGGAAAATCAACATAAAATACAAACATAAAAACAGAGTTTGAGAGAAAAGTCTGTACCTTGGTACACACAGTTTGAGGGAGTGGATATAGTCAGGCTCAACAGCCGTCTGTATCTGTATCTGTCTCTTCATAAATGTTTACTTAGAACATCTGCAAACCGAGGAAATGATTTGTCATGGCCTGATAACTGCTCAGAGCAACATCACAGCCTCCCGGAACAATAACAACACTCGTCGCCACGGCAACGCTCTCCCAGAACAATGGGACCACCGGCAACAGTCGCCATGGTAACCTGACAGTTTTATTGGCAGGGCTATTTTCTGGTTGTTTGAGCAGCGTGTGATTCCGACGTATTGTTAGTTTGTCAGGTCAGGGCCGACGGGAAGAAAGGGAAGTTTTAAAGCACCGGCGGTGAGCGGGGCTTCACAGTGGGCGGGTGTGGGCTTCATACTGGAGCTAGTTCACAGTCGGGTGGGCTACGGATGCAAGACTGGAGCTGGCTCACAGCTAGGCGGGTGTGCTACGGATGTATGCAGTCAGGAATGGCAGCCTCTAACCACAGCTGACCACATCTACATAGCTAGCTAACCTGCAGGAGTTTACCCCATAGTTAAGGCTGGAGATATCATCTGATGCATGAGTAAGTTACTTAAGGACTTAAGCTCATATAGTAAGGACAGATGTTAGCTCATGGCTCTAGGAACGGGTAGAGCAGTCTACATCAGCCCAGTCCCGTCCTGACCTTCCCTAATGCCCCGCCCGACATTCGAACCCTCATCAGCGCTCCATAATCACTCACATTGGGAATTAGGCCCTCGCACGCCTCCAACCAAATGACCGATCCCCCCCCCCCCCTTGGAATGGATGTAATCTCTGGCTGACAGATGGGAGGCGGTCTCCAGGGGCAACCGTCTCCAGGGGCAACAGGAGTATGGATCTCCGCCAGGTGACATTACCCAATGTCACCTTACGAGCAAGGTCGGCAGGGATGTCACGGGACAGGCAAGGACAACACCTGGGACCTAGCGTCACGTGACTGTCATGTGACCGTCACATGACCGTCACATGATGGTCACATGATCATCACAAGGTAAACACATGCCAAATGAGCATCTTTATTCAACACACAGATATAATGGAGTTAAGATATACACTACAAGCTACTAGTAAACATGTGTGTCTTTCCCAGTTAGAACTGCCCAGTAAGTTGTAAGCCTTGCAAAGGTGAGAAGTTAGGCTAGATCTGAGTGGAACACGGCTGTTCAGTCAGCTGCCCCCCTCCCTTGGTTAGGCTCGATGAGTGGAACACGGCTGTTCAGTCAGCTGCACCCCCCCCCCCTGGACATGATAGATGACAGTATTGATACGGGATCAGGCAGCGCGACAATCGATGAGTTATTTTGGAACGTCTGCAGCCGCGGGACAAGCCAGCGCCGGTCGTGATTTGTGGCGCAGAATTGTCGGCCGGGTCGCGGCTAATCGCGGCCGCGGATGGCCCGGTGCCCCCGGGGGGTGGTGGAGAATGTAATTATGGGAAGTCAGCAGGTTAAAGCTGTTTGTAATGGGGCTGATCCGGCGGACTTCAGACACAGCCGGGGGCAATCACCTTGAACCGCACGACCTTCACAAGGGGAAACAAAATGGGGGACATGTTTTACAGGGAAGAAGCCATCCCGTAACGGGGCTACTTTTCACTTTGGCCATTTCCAGACATGTCCTCGGACCCTAAACAAGATTTTAATCCAAACCGCAGATTTGATGCTTGCTGCACCACCGGCTATGGTCTGCAGACTCACACGAGCTCTCTTCAGGCTGTTCTGGTCCCAGACAAATCGTTTCATTTCCTCTTTACAGCAATCCCGGGGATACGGAGAGATCTGCCTAAGATCCAAGCTGCTCGGAGGAGTCATCAGACAAGCAAACCTTACAGAACTCCAGGTGAACCCTCAACTCTGCTCACCTGGTGACTCCAGGTGAACCCTCAACTCTGCTCACCTGGTGATAAACACAACACGGTTCAACTCTGCTCACCTGGTGATAAACACAACACGGTTCAACTCTGCTCACCTGGTGATAAACACAACACGGTTCAACTCTGCTCACCTGGTGATACACACAACACGTTTCGCTGTGGTGCCAATCCAGGGAGGTTTCCGAGGTCTGATTTGACTAGAAAATGGCTTTTTTACAGACTAGTGAAGATATTCTATTTGCAGGAGAACAGTTACTCAAGCAACTGGACAGATTTTGGACATCTTATTACCTGGATGTCTAACCTTCAACAGATTCTTTTTTGGTGATAACAACTGCAACAATAAATCTTATTTAGCCCAGTACGAATGCCTCTCCTCAAGCCCAACTGCCCAAGACTACAGCAGCTCCCAGTGATCCTGTCATTTCTTGGAAGCTGTGTCTCTCCTTGAAGACGGATGTGCTCCGTTCTCGAGAGGTGCGTTAGTGCAGTGCCCCGGGAAGGAGCTGTGCAGGTATGACAGTGCCCCGGGGACGGGATGAGTTTGAGTGATGGGGAGTAATTCCCGTTCCCGCGAAACCAGCGCCAGCCGAGACCCCAAAACTCCCCGGATCACAGCGAAATTGAAAACATGCCGGGGCGGCGACCGTCCCCACGTGACGGATGTCGGAACATCACCCGGCAACCCGCCCCGGCAACCCCCATAATGGAACCAAACTGACAGAACCCCCGGTGCACCCTGGGAGTTTGCAGACGTCCCCGGAAGAAAGCTGATTTAAGAAACGGGATTTGAGGATTAGGAGGGAGTCTGGGCTGTCAAGATGTCTGCCGATCAGCGCTGAGCTGTCAGACGGGACGTCTCAGGAATAAAACATTACAACAACCATTAATATAATATCAACAACCATTAATATAACCTGAACAGCACCAAAATATAACCTAAACAACCATTGATATAACCTGAACAACCATTAACATAACCTCAACAACCACAACCATTAATATAACCTGAACAACCATTAATATAACCTGAACGGCACCAAAATATAACCTGAACATCCATAACAGATAACCTCAACAACCAAAGAACAGAACCTGAACAGCACCAAAACTACCTGGACAAGACAAGAGTCTACCTGAACCCTCTATCTTCTTGTGTTAAAGATCTTTTAATTTTTTGACGCATCACTTTGACTCTTGTGATTTGATGTATCAAAAAAGGCATGTTGCAGGCATGCTGCCACGCTGGGTCCCTCGCAGGGAGACATCAGAAAGACCTGCACAGCTCCAATCCTGATTTCCAGCCCTGCGGGGGTTGCAGGGTTGGATCTGACTTGTCAGAGCAGGAGGCGAACTTCACGACTGTCGAGAATCAGACGAACATGTACGAATGGCTAAATGCATTTGCCTTGTTGTAGGACGATAACCTGCTGACCCCAGGCCCTTTCCCCGGTATCGCTGGATCTGGAACTGGCTGAGCATCGCCATAACAACCCATCATGCCCATCGCCTTGGCAACCCATCATGCCTGCTCCTCAACCTGACAGGCACAGACCTCAGCTTCCATCAGTTGCAAACCCAGGACATTCAACCGGGAAAAATAAAAACTGACAAATTAACAGAAAAGTGCTTGAATCACTGGTGTCTTCCCTACCTTACAGTCTTGTCAGTCTATTTTTGCAGTGAGAGTTGCAGGGACCCCCCTCCCTACTATTGAAACCCCCCAGTGTGAATATCATCCCCCCTCGTGCTTTATGAGCACCAGCAAGGAACACAAAGCCTCCGGCATTGATGGAACCTCTCCCGGCCGCGGTCGGACCCAGTTTTTGTCAGCCGAAGCTTGCGACAGTAAAGATCATGCCTGACCCTCCCCTTCCCCCGGCCATCAGCCTGATGAGGGGATCCATCCTGCGGGCCTCTACAGTTCTATCTCCCACCTGAGGGCCACTCCGGGTCTATCTGAGGGTTATCAGACTTTCTTCTTAATATGTTGAAGTAGATGATCAACATGAAAACAGTCTGAGGGAAAGTCTGTGCCTTGATTCACAGTTTCAGGGAGTGGATATAGTCCTCTGTTTTCATCTTGACCTCTTGCTAATATTTCACAAGAGTGCTCCATCCTCCAGGCCACATTGATTCAATCTGCTGGTTCTTGTATTTTCAACAACAATGCTGAACTTAACGTTACATACATAAAAATACAGCTTGGGAAGTGAATAGAGTCAGATTCAAGTTTTCCTCACACTCAGTCACAGTCCTGTTTTCATCTAAACTTCTACAAGAGAATGACCCAGCACCGACATATGGGATTGGTGTGGCCGCTGCCCCACGGCCTGCTGGGATGTACGCGGCCCCACGGCCTGCTGGGATGTACGCGGCCCTGCGGTGATTCTTGCTGACCTCGGCAGATTTACGGCCGTTAGTGCGGCGCGGAGCTGCCTGATGGGCGGCGGGTAAACTGCCGCATCCATAACCATCGTGGGAAGCTCAGGCCAGGAAGGAACGGCTATAACCCTGATGGCTCTCACACCTCTGTCCCGCATTAGTGTCGGGTTACGGAACATGGCCCGTCGCCATGGCGATAACGCCGCGCCGTTTGTAAAGCTAACAGTGGAGAAACAAACCGCTTATTTCCGAGGAAATGGGTGTTTTGGAGGTGGCTAAACCTGGCTGGTGGCATCCAATCAGACGTCAACGAAGCCTGACCTTCCATTCCAGCAGATGACCTTGAGAAAACCCATCATGCCTTGCTGATGGCCATCAGGGATTGAGGTAGCTCCCTGGGGGTTCACTAGGGAATGAGGTAGTGTGGGGAATTTTCTTGACTGTGATAGTTAAAAAAGCAGGCTAAAATAAAGGAAGGGGGGAGGGGGGGCAGGTATGACCTCGGCTAGAGGTCATGACAAGGGCACGACATTGTGAAGACACTGAGGGATCGCGGATGGACCGGATTAAATGGAGTTTTTAACCTCCAGCCCAGCGGCTTTTAGGGCGGCTGAAAGCGTGCAGAGGTGCATTTGCTGGGAGCTGATATGAAACACCAGGAAAACAGGCAACGACAAGGGCAGCGGTCGTTACATCAGCCAAACGGAGTCGGTCGTTACATCAGCCACACAGAGTCGGTCGTGGTTCGTACATTAGACTCGGCCGTGGTTCGTACATTAGACTCGGCCGTGGTCCATACATTAACGATGCGGAGTCAGTGTAGAGCACGGATTGAGTCTGAGCGGCGGATATCTCAACATCTTACACAGAATCCCCTCATAGATCACCCAACACTACAGCCTTGTTAGACACACGGACAAGCTACAGCCTTGTTAGTTGTTACACACATACAGTGGGTTTTACACAAGTCGGCCTTATCATAAAGACGAGCTATGGCCTAGCTATACACATAGATATGGAAAACTGGCAGGATCTGCACTTTTGTGCACCCAATTTTTGACTGTGGGTGCACCAGTGCACCTAGATAATGTATTTTGTGTAAGGTTACATGTGTAAAGGTACTACTGTACACTAAAGGTACCAGGGGTTAATCTAAATCAGGAAAGAGGGGCGCTGCGCCCCCTTGTTTCAGCCCAGCACCCCCTTGTCGAATTCAGATTTTAGCTTAATATCTAGCATACAGCCTTCCCTCAGCAATGGATTCTTCCATAAATACATAGAATTCGCTCCCTTGCCTGTGTGTGCTCCCTCTTGTTCAATTTTTCTAAAAAAAACCCTGGGTACTACTGTACACTAAAGGTACTACTGTACACTAAAGGTACTACTGTACACTAAAGGTACTACTGTACACTAAAGGTACTACTGTACACTAAAGGTACTACTGTACACTAAAGGTACTACTGTACACTAAAGGTACTCCTGTACACTAGCGTACAGCATATTCTTGACAAGCCCTACAGACTGACTATAGCTTTGCTGTACTCGGAGTGGGCTTCAGTTTTATACTACCCAGACCGGGGAAGGGCTCCAGTACATCTCCACTCGGTTAATGTCTCATGGAAATTGAGGTCAGAAGCAGATAGATATCATGGCCGTTCACTCTCCGGGCTAACTGCAAATCACATGTTAACCATGAGGAGTGTCTTTGTGCTGTAATGTGGGCACTAATGACTCGCCTTATGTTTAACCTCCCGCCTGCTAAGGTAGCAGACTGGCACCACATTTGTATTGGTTAAGGGGTTAGGCGGCAGGGAGAAGGTTACCGTACGGTAACGTGATCAGTGCCGATGCACGGTGGTATTGTAGACAACAAACGGCTTGATGTGTTCAAGAGTGTAGAACTGGCCTGGGACTGCTTGCGTCTCCTTTCTCTGTGCTAGGAAACATCCCATCTGTGTTTAATGTTGTTCTACACAATTTTTTTGGTGCCAGCTGAACTGAGAGATTGCTTTGCTCTAAACAGCTTTTACAAATCTAATTCCCAGAGGACTATTTCAGCCCTGTGAGTGTTGGGATGGGAAGTGTAGGATCTTTATAGATGTAAGAATATAACCCCGTAGATGTCAGAACGCCTGCATAGCTATGAGAACGCCTCCCTGGCAGTATTCCCTCTGCAAGTGAGGAGCAACTTTGTTCCAAACAGCACATGGGGATGGAACGGTCCATTACTCCAGCTCCTAACCAAGGATGAAATCAGCACTAAAACTGAGTCTCCCTAAACCTGCTGAATCTGCAGCTGCTGCGTAGAACTCAGATTAGCGGAGGGCGACGAACACGGGTAAACACGGGAAGTATCGCCCGACTTCGCTGATTCGCTCAAAATCTTCAACAGAAACATGGCGGCAAGTTTTTATGTCAATAACTGTGACGGAGGGGGGCAAAGTAATGCGCTAAGAAGACAGATTAGGGGAGAGCGACGACAACGGAGAAACACAGGAAAATTTCACCAGACTTTGCTGATTAGCAAAAATTCTTCATGAGAAACATAACAGCGAGTTTTTATGTCAATAAATGAATGACTGACTGAATGGCGGTGCTCTCTTGTTTGCTGTAAGGATTTACTAAACGCACACCGGTTTGTTTTCCTGGGTTTGGGACATATTTGTAATGAAGATTTAGCACTTAAATATAGGCCTGGCAGGAAAACTTGCATCTGACTATATTCAGTACCATATGAGGACCAAGGTCTCCCCTCAGAACTTCGCATGTCGATATTCCAGTTAGCAACCCAACAATTCACTTGATGCAGCCCCAGGACTGTTTCCCAGCCGGCCAGATGCACATCTCGGCTGCCCAGATGCTAGAGTCAGGAAAAACTTCCTGTCCAAAGTTTACTCAGAATGACTAAAAACCAATATGGAAGGAAAGGAACTACATCAACTGAACTGAGCTAAACAGCACTGGGGGATGTTTAGCACAAAAACCATTTTGACATTTACAAGTTCATTACAATATTTTAGAAGTTTTGCTAGTTCATAACTTCTAAAGTCTTTCCTGAGTGCACTGATGTTTCAGCAGTCTGCCTGTAGCCTAGTTCTGGGACTTTCCCGAAGACTTTCCCGCGAGCTAACAGCAAACCAAGGAGTGTTTGTTAAATCACAAACCAGGAAGTCATCTGAACTGGCATCCCCTAATGGAGACATCTAAGCAAACCAACGTCTCCAAACAAGGACGCTCCAACTCCCGACCATCTGACCAAATAAGGAACACGGCATCTTCTGACCTTATAACCAAACAGGGGATACTCCGACCTACGACCGTTTGACCAAACAGGAGATACAGACTGTACTCCAACATCTGACCATCTGACCAAACAGGGAACAGGCAAATTCTGACCGTGTTTTACCAACTGCTCAACACATGACTGCTTTTCTCTGCCCTGGAGTAGCAGAATGCTGCACTGGTGGAGGGAGAATGGGGAGATTTGGGATCACTATCACACCATTAACACTAGGAATCACTGCCACATCTGCAGTCCCATAAACCCCCACTTGACCCTCAGCCCTCCCTTACGTAATACATTTCTTTATTTGCAAATCCATGCCCTTAGGCCGTATAAACAGATACAATAACGTTAGAAGGTAGTGTCTGTTCTATAGCTCTGCCTGATGTTTCTATGTTCATTACTGGGGGATTTGACTGCTTCGTTCATTACTGGGGGATTTGACTGCTTAGTTGGGGGCGGTGTTTAATGAAAAGCCCCACATTTTTAATGATAACATAATGGAGCTGTCACTCTCACTCAGCTCTGGTGGTAAACCTGCACTACTGACCACTTCTGCACAAGGACCACTCTCTGTGTATCTTACATTTCTCCCACTAAACCAGCGCTGAGAATCCTGTCCATAGCGCCCCTGGCATCAAGCCCCTTTAGTGGTGCCTACAGACAGGTTTGAGTATCTCTCCCCGATCTGCCCACTGAAACCAGGGGACCTCCTGGCTGAACCCAGCCCTCCCTTTCCCATCTAGCCTGGGTGCCAGACTGTTTCAGGGCCCAAACAGGCCAGCTCCTAGCCTGGATGCCAGACTGTTTCAGGGCCCACACAGGCCAGCTCCTAGCCTGGGTGCCAGACTGTTTCAGGGCCCAAACAGGCCAGCTTCTAGCCTGGGTGCCAGACTGTTTCAGGGCCTAAACAGACAACTGCTCAGCTCTAGGGCCAACATGTGCCCAAGGATAATTCTACAACAGCCCCCTGAGCTAGACCCAAGGTATGATAGATACACATAGAGAGGGGGCTGAACTCCAGGCTAGTGCCACCGCCCTACCATGGTACAGCCAGCTGTAATACAGATAGATATAACAGAGATGGGGCTGAACTCCAGGCTAGTTGCCACCCTACCATGGCACAGCCAGCTGTAATACATAGATATAACAGAGATGGGGCTGAACTCCAGGCTAGTTGCCACCCTACCATGGTACAGCCAGCTGTAATACAGATAGATATAACAGAGATGGGGCTGAACTCCAGGCTAGTTGCCACCCTACCATGGTACAGCCAGCTGTAATACAGATAGATATAACAGAGATGGGGCTGAACTCCAGGCTAGTTGCCACCCTACCATGGCACAGGCAGCTGTAATACAGATAGATATAACAGAGATGGGGCCGAACTCCAGGCTAGGTGCCACCGCCCTACCATGGTACAGGCAGCTGTAATACAGATAGATATAACAGAGATGGGGCCGAACTCCAGGCTAGGTGCCACCGCCCTACCATGGTACAGCCAGCTGTAATACAGATAGATATAACAGAGATGGGGCTGAACTCCAGGCTAGTTGCCACCCTACCATGGCACAGGCAGCTGTAATACAGATAGATATAACAGAGATGGGGCTGAACTCCAGGCTAGTGCCACCGCCCTACCATGGCACAGCCAGCTGTAATACAGATAGATATAACAGAGATGGGGCTGAACTCCAGGCTAGTTGCCACCCTACCATGGTACAGCCAGCTGTAATACAGATAGATATAACAGAGATGGGGCTGAACTCCAGGCTAGCTGCCACCCTACCATGGTACAGCCAGCTGTAATACAGATAGATATAACAGGGATGGGGCTGAACTCCAGGCTAGTTGCCACCCTACCATGGCACAGGCAGCTGTAATACAGATAGATATAACAGAGATGGGGCTGAACTCCAGGCTAGTGCCACCCGCCCTACCATGGCACAGGCAGCTGTAATACAGATAGATATAACAGAGATGGGGCTGAACTCCAGGCTAGTTGCCACCCTACCATGGCACAGGCAGCTGTAATACAGATAGATATAACAGAGATGGGGCTGAACTCCAGGCTAGTTGCCACCCTACCATGGTACAGCCAGCTGTGCCACTATTAATAATTTAATGAGATAATTTGTAACCTCTAAATGGATATAGAATGCACCAGACCTGTGCAGAGGCAGGCTGTCAGGGGAGGGATCACTAACGCTGGGGGGAGGTGGGTAATAATGTCAGGGGACAGATCACAAACACTTAGGGGAGGGGGATAACAGCATCTAACACACAGGGGACAGATCCCTAACACTTTTGGAGGTGGATAACAATGTATAACCCACTTGGGACAGGTCACTAACACTTGGGAGAGACAGATAACAAGATCTAATTCCCAGAAATCAATCAATCAAACACCTTTAATTCCATTTAAATGCCGTCGGCCT
This sequence comes from Branchiostoma lanceolatum, assembly GCA_035149815.1. Lineage (NCBI taxonomy): Eukaryota > Metazoa > Chordata > Leptocardii > Amphioxiformes > Branchiostomatidae > Branchiostoma > Branchiostoma lanceolatum. The sequence continues at coordinate 43,939,912 of CM068866.1, forward strand.
TCCCAGAGGTCGAGTTTGCACAGTCTCCAGGACTATTGTGACCTTGAGTCTTCATATGTGTTCCTGCGTTATGACCTTGAGTCTTCACATGTGTTCCTGTGTAATGACCTGGCTAGTGTTTATCCCTGGGACACCCTGTCCAGGAGCGTTAACGGTTTACCCCCGGCACCATGCTGGTTGGTGTCAGCTGTTACCGATGAGTCATCGTGCTCCGATGTTCTACAGTCAACCTCAAACCTGCCCAAGAAGACCACTCAGGGGGCTGGTCTGAGTTGACAGGTGGTAACTATAAACAGGATTCTCAATGCTTCAGTCAATGGGAAAAATCATCAGCAGAAGTATCCACAATGTCTAGGTGGTCCATATATAGAGGTGGTTACTAGTACAGGTTTGACTGTATAACAATGGCCAGGTGGTCCTTATATAGAGGTGGTCGCTAGTACAGGTTTGACTGTAGTCCCCCCTCAGGCTTTCCGACACCGCACAGTGACTGACTCATCCTGCAGTCTGCCTGCTGGAGAATTCCTGTCAACGTTTGGGATTCCTCCCTCTTAGGCAAGGTTGTCTCCTCCGTGGCAACTCGTGCATTTCCATGGCAACTAGTGCGTTAACGCCGACAAGCGAGGCGGGGTTTCTGTCACAATAAAAACGTCAATTCCAGTCCAGCTGACACGCTGAGCAGTGAGGCAGTCTGACGAAAAACTGTTCACGTTAAAACCTTCACAAACTCGTACCCTCTCACTCACAACACAACTTACACAACAACACAACAACATCCCGTACCCTCCACAACATCCCAAACCCCCTCACTCACTCACTCAAGCCAGACGCACAGAGTACAAGCATGGGACCTAAACATCACAACATCCCAAACCCCCTCACTCACTCACTCAAGCCAGACGCACAGCCTACAGATCACAACAACAACACAACATCCCTCTCACTCAAGCCTGGCCTGACGCACAAACTAAAAGCACGGGACCTAAAACAACAACAACCCGAGCTCTCTCCCTCAAGCCTGGTCTGAGACATAACCTGTGAACACAGGGCCTAAAACAACACAACAACCACACAACAACAGCACGGCCCAAGTCTCCTGGCCATGCGCTGCACCTCTGGCCCCGTTCCCAGGGCTATCATGACACAACGACCCCATTACAGGTCATGATGGTGTTATTGTCCTGTACTTACATGCATGGCCGCCTGGGGGGGGGGGGGGATAATGTACCGGGCAGGGGGGTACACGGGCAGGGGGGTACCGGGGAGGGTGCTACATTACAGCTCATGATGGTGTTATTACGTACATGCATGGCCACACTGTGGGTCACAAATACACACAAGCATATCATTAGTACAGTTAAGTGTAAAGTACAGTATAGTACAGTAATGTCCTGCATAGCACAGTCATGTACAGTACAGTACAGTAAGCAGTGACCATGGCATCAGAAATTCAGCAGGATAAGTACTAGGTTTATTTGGAGGCGGCGCAGATTGAAATACAAGTCGTAAAGTCGCCTCTCGCTGCCTGCAGTAAAACTAAAGAGTGAATCGGGGGCCGTCAGAGCTGCGCGGGTCCCGCGCGAGTGCTGCAGACTGTTGTTATGTAATGAGGTGATCAATTCCTGCTCTGTTTGCGCCAGCTGTCGCCCGAAAACCTCAGAAATCGGCGGGTTCGTACGGACCAGTGTCGGGGCCCACCTGTACATTCCCAGCCTCACACACGGCACACTGGTGTTGGGTAACAATAACGGACAGACAGACTGTTTCTGTGTTTCATGTCCAGTCTTTGTTTTCCTGTTACACTATGTGTAAATAGGGCTGTATTGTTAGATCAACAGAATTTAGGGGGACATGAGTATGTTGTATGTTGTCCATGTGTTTCTGCAATGTTGATTTGAATAAATAAAGGTTAAAGATTGACAGTTAAGGGGGGGGGGGAGGGTTAACAACCAAAACATTCAACTTGTTAATCTGTAAGACAGGACAGTAATGGACAGAACCAACATGTCCTTTATAAGGTTCTTCCCGTGGCTTGAGACAGCCCACTTGCATTCTGCAGTATCAGCCAGTTAGTCAGTTAGCTTCATAACAACCAGAACAATCAGGTCGCTAATCTGCAATACAGGACGGATAATTAAAGGTTCCTTCTTATATAGGGACAGAAGCAGCCGATGTGTCGTCTGTAATATACTACTGAGTATTCAAAAGGGCCTTGCAGTGGTTTCAGACTGAGATTTTATACACACTTTGGCTGCAAGGCTGGTTTCATACACCGACTACCTTGAAGAAAATGAGTTTTTTTTAAGAAGAAAATGTGCTTTCTTTAAGAAGTCTGGGCTACCTTTGCTTACAGCTCAGAGTTAGGGACAGAGCTAGTGATGTGGAGGGAGCGGGGAGAGGGTTTTGCGGTCCTTTCTGAGCGCTGAAAGCCTGCGCTGGCCCCCCTCTCCTTCCGACCACTCACAGCCTTCTCCACTCGCCTGGTCACGAACACTCCAACATTCCTCCGACCCACACTCACCGTTGCCATGCCAACGGCCCATTAGTCTGTCAGTTCTGGGCATGCTCAGTTCATGAACAGTCCCCCCTCATTCTTCTCGACCTACTCGCAGGACAAAAAGGAGGGTCCTTGTGCCGCACAAAGGAGGTTCTAGAGCGCCGCCCGGCACATGTGTCTCTGTGAGAGGGCGGGAAGGGGGCTCATGGGGCTCTGGGAGGGGGCTCCAGGGGCTCAAGGGCCGGGAAGCCATCAGTGTGGGGATAAGTGCCTGCCAGGCTGTAGTACCGGGATGGGGGAAGGTAGAAGCCAACAGTGCACAAGGATAAGTGCCTGCCTCGCTGGGGTTGCTTTACTACAGGAGTCGCCAACCCGGATACAGGGCTCCAAATCCATTTTGGCGAATATGTGTGTGCACTGGTGATAGTACGTCAACATATGGTGCACAGAGAAACTTCTGGGTGCTTCTATCCTACAGGGGCCATGAATTCGAATGCGGGGCTCGAAATCTGTTTTGGGGGATATCAAGTAAAGTAGAATGTCAGCAAAACCCATTCACAAAGCTCTCTTCACAGCTTGAATCGTAAATTCTATTGCTGACTTCATAAATTTTTAACAAGTGATACAAGAAAGGTTTCATCATTTCTTCTTACTTAAATGTCAAGAACGCCCTGTACACTAGTGTACAATAGTACCCCTACATACGTAACACGGCCCTGTACACTAGTGTACAATAGTACCCCTACATACGTAACACGGCCCTGTACACTAGTGTACAATAGTACCTCTACATACGTAACACGGCCCTGTACACTAGTGTACAATAGTACCCCTACATACGTAACACGGCCCTGTACACTAGTGTACAATAGTACCCCTACATACGTAACACGGCCCTGTACACTAGTGTACAATAGTACCTCTACATACGTAACACGGTAAACAATGCACAGGTCTAGAGAAACTGGCCCTGGCGAATCGTCTGGAAATGCGCTGCCTGGAAGAGCCCGTCTGGAGAAACGAGCCCTTGCCAGTCTGGTGGTTCCGTCAGCCCGGCCTTTTGAAGCGTCTCCCATCCGTGCCAAGATTCCTTAAAAGCTTCGACACTTCTGCTCCCACAAAAGTCCTCACAACTCCTTAAAATTCCAGCCCGGATTCTTGTACCAAAGGCAGCCGGCCGAGCCCGACTCCCGACAGTGGGAGCGGGTTTGGCAGAGGGGGGAAACTACAACTTAGCACAAACTACAACATAGCACAGGCTGGATTAGATCTAACATGCCTCAGTAGGATCCCAGTCAACTGCATCAAAATAGCTTTAAAAACTAAATATTTTCACTCTCTCTCTGTTACCATCTCCAAAACCATCACAAAATGAGGTTTTACAATAATAAAAAAAAACAGCTCTGCTATTGGAGGGGAGTTACGCACACTTCACACCGGTTTCCCTGTCTTTCATTAACACGCTGGTGTTAACCCGCCCCCTTTAACACCCTCACACCCCGCCCCCTTCACACCCCGCCCCCTTCACACCCTCATCTCCTACCCATTAGTAACCTGTAACATTTTCACACCTCTAACAAGCACCCCCGCCCAAATCAGTAACCTATAACAAGTTCACACCTGTAACTAGCACCCCCGCCCAAATCAGTAACCTATAACAAGTTCACACCTGTAACTAGCACCCCCGCCCAAATCAGTAACCTATAACAAGTTCACACCTGTAACTAGCACCCCCGCCCAAATCAGTAACCTATAACAAGTTCACACCTGTAACTAGCACCCCCGCCCAAATCAGTAACCTATAACAAGTTCACACCTGTAACTAGCACCCCCGCCCAAATCAGTAACCTATAACAAGTTCACACCTGTAACTAGCACCCCCGCCCAAATCAGTAACTTATAACATTTTTGCACCTCTAACTACAATGCCCCCCCCCCCATCAGAAACCTGTAACATCTTCACACCTCACTACCCGATTATACAGAAGTAACTGCCAGCAGCACTCCTGGTGGAGTTGTACGGAGTCTGACTGTTTCTAGCACAGGTAAATCTACCTCCTCACAGCCAGAATTGCCATTCCGGATGTAGCTATCAGAACGTTGTTCTGTATGAACAGACAGATGAGTACAAAGGAGGCGATGACAAATTTCATTTTCTCCTGCTACAAAACAAATGGATGGAGACAGGCCGACAAAACCTCCCGTCAGCAGTGTTTTCCTTTGGCTCTGCCCTTGTTACATGCAAATTTGCCCGTCAAATGGGTGTAAATCAGGCTCAATTGATGTCGGGACGCTTCTAATACAACCACTTCGCACCCAATTGAAACACCAGCCAATCAATTAATAACTGCCCTAATGGCCGACATGTTTCATGCAAATTGGACCAATTCATCAGCGTCCCGTTTCCCCACCGTCCTCCTAAAACTGCTCCAGGACCAGGACAGTAAAACGCACGGCCGTTAAAGTCTCGGTGTTTAGTTCTAGACTTGGGAGAGCTTCTGTAGTATTTAGTTCTAGACTTGGGTGAGCTTCTGTAGTATTTAGTTCTAGACTTGGGAGAGCTTCTGTAGTATTTAGTTCTAGACTTGGGTGAGCTTCTGTATCTAGCTTTAGACAGACTAGCTTCTGTTGGAAATGGTGGGACTAGCTTGTATCAGATCTCCAAGTTGTAGAGTTGGGCTTGCTTCTGTTGGAAATGGTGGGGATAGTTTTAGTTTCATTTCACAACAAAGGAGGGTAGAAATATGGACCAAGTCCACATTTAAAGTGCCACACCAACACACAGACCTACAAACTACACAGTAGCAGGGAGCTCACTTCACTCATGTGTGTCCTGAGCTCAGTTCAGTGTTTATCAGAGAGTTTTGTATCCTACCCAACAGCTGCTGCTTCTGACAACAGTTTTCCTGCCTTTTCCGGAGAGTTTTTATTCCTGGCCATTGTTTCTATGGACCCCCTGTAACAGCTGTTTCTGCAGAACAATGGAACTGATTACCGTACTGATGGCCGAATCACACAAGGTGTTTTACATACCTGAGCCACAGATACTCACAGCTTTGGGCAGGAAACAAAGGCTTTATCTGCAGTTCCAACTCAAGCTGTCTACAGATTGTACAGCACATGTTACGAAGATTTCCAGTGAGCAAAATTGTGTTGTCAAACTATTCTGTTGTAAACCGACCGTAGCTAAACCCTTTATTTTCCAGTTACCAAGATGGGAGACAAGTCCAACTGATATGCTTGACCAGGATGCTGGTGTATGTTTGTAAATGTCTGGGTGTACTTATCACAGTTGGGCAAAAATCTTCAATAAAGGATTCATTTCATTATTTGATTCAATTTAACCCTTGCAGCGTCGGTTCCCTGGTAACCTGTACAGATCAGTTTGTGTAGCACACCCGTAGCGCTGTGAGGGTTAATCCAGCTTTTGTTTCACAACCTGAGTCCAAAGTTCTGTGAAAAGCATTTTAATAACGAGGGAATGCTGTGCAGAACAGATCACTTTCAAACCCTTTTAGCTCAGCACCTTCCGTTCCTTTCATCTATTCTTTATTTCACCAGATAAACGATGTCGGCAGCTTGGCCATTTTCCTGGGGCTACAGAACAATTCAATTCAGCAAAAAGCAATCATGGAACTATCAGAAAGCTAACTGGAAGCTAACAGGAGTAGAAATCACTTTGTTCATATAATCAGAGACCTGATGTTCCCCCAGCCTGATCACAGCACTAATGTCCCCCCAGCCTGATCACAGCACTAATGTTTCCCTGTCCTGTTTGTCCACTGGCTCCATTAACCCAGCAGCAAACACTCAAAGATAGTATGATCTCACCAACACCAATTAACCAACCAAAACACCCACTTGAGCCCTGGAGAACTCTCTGTCCAGAACTGTTTTTAATCGTCTTGCTGTGTGCACACACAGAACAAACCTGCAGGAGAGCAACCGCTCTCACAACCTCCTCCAAAAACACTTCACAACACACGAAGCTGCCCTAAACAAACGCAGACAGAGGCAAAGGAGCTTCGTAAGAGGATGAAACACTTCTAGTCGGCTGGCGATCTCACAAGTTCCTGTTCAGCCCACTTTTCCTGTGGTCAGGCACACACAGCTTTGTTTAATTTGCTCTCCTGTCCCAACCTGTCCCCAGCTACCAAACAAATTAGTGCCCGTCCCTCAGCCTGCTGACTTCTGTGTAAGTCATACATAAACAGGGTGGTTGATGGTCACACAGCAGCCAGGGGGTTAATTAGGACCAACAGTTTGTGCTAACAAGTGCTTCAGTGATCAGTCACTGCCTCCTCCCAGCAGGGGGAGATGGGACACTGTCATCTCTGCCAGAAGGCTGGGAAGGGTCTGGCACACTGATAGCTGTGGGGCAGGGACATACGACAGCACACCAGTTTCCTCATGTTATGAAGGAATATAACTAAGTAAAACCCACTGTGACATCCCAGACTTTGTAAAACCCATGGTTACAGCCCAGACTAAGTAAAACCCATGGTTACAGCCCAGACTTTGTAGAACCCACAGTTACATCCCACCCTTGCGCACAGCCACAGTTACAGCCCCACAGGTCACATCCGGCCCAGGCTGTGTAACGAACAGCTTAGTCTGCGCTCGGTTCTGCTCTGATCTCCAAAGGAGGATTTTTACCCAACTTCTCAGCGAGCTGATCCTCCCGAGGTAATCCTCTGCCTTAATCCCTCTCACAACAAACCTGCTGCACCGCTGCCTTATTTGGCCAGTTGCACGGCACAAATAGCCTCCCTTCACAGGACCAACATTTTCTACAGGAGCCCACTCACAGAGCCTCCCTTCACTTGTCCACATCCACATTTCCTACAGGAACCCACTCACAGAGCCTCCCTTCACATGTCCACATCCACATTTTCTACAGGTACCCACTCACAGAGCGTCGGGGGTGAGAAAAAAGGGATCTCTGTCCAGGTTAGCTGACTGTAGAGCTAATTTTCCACTGGTCGTGACAGAGAAGACAGATGCTATGTACAGTATCTACAGGTTCATTGTACCAGGGAAATTCCCCTAGCTCTTTTCGATAATGAACAGTGGACCACGGCTTAATATCCCGTCCTAACAACTGCGATGCTTTCCCGTATCGAGCATGTTGGGTGAGCGACCAGGATTTGAACTGAGGGCTTCTTGGTACAGAGGCAGGATCGCTAACCACTGGACTGAGCCAGCGTGTGCGAGATGTGTCCTAAACCCCCGGCTAGTACTGACCACTGGACAGAGCCAGCGTGTGCGAGAAGTGGCCTAAGCCCCCGGCCAGTACTGACCACTGGACAGAGCAAGCGTGTGCGAGAAGTGGCCTAAGCCCTCGGCTAGATCTTGCTTGTCCAGCTAAGCCGCAGGCCGCCTACAGAATCCCAAACGCCGCAGAGCCCCGTTCGACAGGCGACAGAGCGGCGCTATGACAACAGCTCTCTGTGCAGAGCTCCAGATATAACATTTACACAACTGGGCCCGTCTCCGCTGACAGTGCGCGGAAATCTCCCTGTTTTGCTCCCGGGCGGATCCTAATTACTAATGTCATCAGGGTAATTTGTTTAGCACCTCCAGACATACCTGTGCCATTACTCCCGGCGCTGGCTAGAGCAGGTCGCGTGCCGGCACTCCCAAATAAAGTCTGGAACCAGCTTACCAAAATATCAGCAACCACAGGCCATGTTAGTTTTCCCTTATAGGCACACACCTGGGGAAAAACATTTAGACTGGAGGCATGCGAAGTGGGTTGCTGTAAGGACGTCAGGTTTAAGGACTTAGTCGTGTTAGTTTTCCCCTGCAGACACACACTTGGAGGGAAACATTTAGACTAGGAGGTATGGGAAGCGTGCTGCTGAGAAGATGTTGGGTTTAAAGACTTTAGTTCTGTTAGTTTTCCCTTATAGAAACAGACCCAGGAAAAAACATTTAGACTGGAGGCATGCGAAGTGGGTTGCTGTAAGGACGTCGGGTTTAAAAACTTAGTCGTGTTAGTTTTCCCCTACAGACACACGCTTGGAGGGAAACATTCAGACTAGGAGGCATGTGAAGCGTGCTGCTGAAGATGTTGGGATTGAAGTCTTAGTTCTGTTAGTTTTCCCTTATAGAAACAGACCAAGGAAAAAACATTTAGACTGGAGGCATGTGAAATGTGCTGCTGTGAAGACGTCAGGATTTAAGTCTTAGCTGTGTTGATGTTGACACTAATCCATACAGAAGGCTGAGAGGGACGCAACGTTTGCTGTATGACAGGCGATGGAGTGCTTCAGTGGGGGGGAGGGGGGTGGCAGTTAGGTGCTGACTACATCAAGTATACGATAGGTTAAGGGGTAGCATAGCTGTATATGTTTAACTACTTTGTCTCTTCTCTTGTTCACTATCAACACTACAGGTAATGATATCTAGTCACTGCATTTAGCACGAGAGTGCAAGGCCATACAGAGATTATTTCATAAAGGCTTAAACAGTATAGCACCCTGTGGCCAATTTTGATGCTAGATTTAAAACTAACTGCAGAGACTAAAGAAAGCTTTTGCAATGATCATCAGTGTCTCAATCATGTCCTGATATTACATGTCTTTTCTTTTCCATTACACCATCTGCACACTACTGCTAGGCATTGTATCCTGCATGGAGTGAACAGGTTTGAAGGTGCGAATAATACAGCTTTTGCAATGATCATCAGTGTCTCAATCATGTCCTGATATTACATGTCGTTTCTTTTCCATTTCACCATCTGTACTACTGCTAGGCATTGTGTCCTGCATGGAGTGAACAGGAGTGAATAATACAGCTTTTGCAATGATTATCAGTGTCACAATCATGTCCTGATATCAGGATATACTCCCAGTTGTTCCATTACACCATTCTGCGTCAGACATTCTGTCCTGCAATGTGAAATGGAGCTCCAGGTTTGAAGGTGAGAATGACAATAGTGTCACCCAAAGTCTGCTGGGGCCCATCTGTCAGTCCAGCATTAATATCATAATTAAAACTGTCCCGTCGCCACGGCAACTCATTATCTATGCGTCACCTCCGTAACAAATTTGTCATTGAAGCGTCAGAGGGCGTTACCGGCAGTCTTTCGTGTGGACTAATTCCTCCGCAATTAGTTCTCATGTGATCCCCCCTCCCGCATCCATCCTGCCTCCGGATTCGTCACGTTTTTCATCCCGCAAGGACAAATCTCAAGGACACGGGAGTCAAAGTCACCTGCTTTTATACCTGATTAAACTGGAACAAGCCGATGACCTTACTCCTCCGCAACCTACGGCAGGAACCCAGCAAAAACAACAAAACATTCTAAAAGGTCAAATTATTACAAGGTCATGACCTTCAAGGTCATGGTGCCACCCCTACATAAAACCTCAACTCTCTCCCTCTCTGGGAATCTAAGAACAAACAGCCTTCCTTAAACATCCTTAGAACACAAATAGTCTTTTTTAAATATCCTTAGAGATTCCATACTCATGTGCAGAATGAGACAAGGTCGTTGAGAATGAATAAACAGAAAATCCTGGAGAACCCAGGCCACTTCCACACACATTGTTCCATCTGAACTGATCCCCCCCCCCCTGGTGTTTTCCACGTGAAAATCACATGTGCCGATTACGTCGTCATCTGGTCTCTAATTAACAAAACGACTCTTCTGGGTCCCAATTTGCACCCAAACAAGGCGATCAGCTTTGTCATTTGCACCTAAGTGCGGCATTACCAGAAACAATTCCCAACTTTCCATCCCGCAAACCAACAGCACTTTCCATCAAGGCCATTTCCATCACAACCACACCACCTGATGGGAGGCTGTCATCAGCCTCTTCCAGGCTTCACAAATAGGCTCTTCCAGGCTCCAGAGGTGGCTGGAAATAGTAGAAATTGGCCAAACAGACAGATAACAATTAACATGCTGGAGTTAGCTTGTGAGTGGGCTTGCTGTACTCCCGGGCAGCTAACTCCTCCGGCATGCTATCTGTCTATTTGGCCAATTTCAACTCTTCCCAGCCACCTCTGGAGCCTGGTAGAGGCTATTTGGGATATGATGCCCTTTTCTGCAGTTCTGATAATGGCTAGAGGTCCAGCAGTCAGAACTTCAATGCCCTTCACTGTTCAAATCCAACTGACAGAGAAATAGAAAGTAAACTTCAAATCCAAACTGAGTTTTAATTTGACAATGCTAAACCGCGTGTACCATACTTGTTATCTGCCTTGTGTAACAGAGCTGTCCTGCCACATGTTAGAATTCTCCTTATTTAGATCACAGTGCCTCTTTCCTAACCAGTGCTAAACTAGAAGGGCAGCAATTTTACACACCAAACTGACACGTAACAATACGTCAACATGTGAATGTCACAAAATGTCCCCTTAGCCACATAATAGACATGTAACAAAATGTCCCCTTAGCCACATAACAGACATGTAACAAAATGTCAGCTGAACCCCATAATGGCCACGTAACAAAACTTTGGCTAAATGTAACAAATGTCTTCTTAACCCACATAATAGACAAGTAGCAAAATGTCGGCTAAATGTAGCAAAATGTCTCCATAATTGCCACGTAACAAAACGTCTCTAAGAGCTGATTAGCGGTAATCACTCGGAGAACACTTCCGGTTTCCCAACATGCCCTCCCGGAGCAGGCCTGCCCTTTCACTGCCGGCCGCCGCGCCATAAATACCCTGTCCGACCAGACGACAACTCTGTCCCCCCAACCCTCTCCTCGACTGTAAATCTCTCAGCTTGTCCTGTAATTTCCCCAAACCGCTCTGAGTCTGCAGGGCATTCACTTTTGGGAATAGGTGCACTAATGCACCTAACCTGGACATTTAGGTGCACAGGATGAATTTTGGGTGCACGATGTTAAACAGTAGAATGTCAACAAAACCTACTTCTTATTCTCCGAAGAACTTCAATTTGTGATTCTGTAGGTAACTTCAAAATTTCAAACAAGTAAGACATCAAAGTACAACAAAAGGTTATATTGCTTCTTAAATTTCAAGAATTTTCTGCATACTAGTGTACAACAGTACCTTTGCCCTAGAGCCTACAATATGTGTCCATAAGTACTGTAGGTGCACCGCTCCGTTCTGGGCGCACCTTGAATATTTCCAGCCCTGCCCGACTGATCCCCGTCCTGATGACATAATTCCAACATCAGAGCTGAACAGCGACAGGCGGCCACGCGACCTTCACATGTCTCCCGGCCGTGTGCGACCTTCCTTGTTACCACCTCGCATGTCTGGAGTCTTTCTTTAAGTCTGTAGCCGCCGTTTGTTCTTCTCTACCAACAAATATTAACCTCTCTTCAAAGCCCTAAGACAAACCCACCCCCGGGGGCTCTCTACCTGTCAATGCCTGCAGGTAGTGTTAATGTAATGATAACACCACCAACTGCTCCGCTATAGTTATGTCACCTCAGCTTTTCCCTTCTCCGCAAATATTAACCTCTCTTCAATAACCTCAGACATAAAACACCCTCCAGGCTGGCTTACTGCCGCCTCCCAATGCCTGCCAACTTCTCTCCCTTTCTTATAATGATAACAATACGGCCTTCTATAGCTAGACTGTATCATGTACGTCCAATCTTACTGATAACCCAGGTTTGAAACCGGCTGGGTTTGTATGGCCAGAAAAGGTTGCTGATTAGCAGCAGCAACTTTCCCTTCTCTGCTGCCCGAGTCTGAATTACGGCACGATTGCTCGCTGTCAAGTCGCTGGTTTGGATTTGTGCTGCCGACCCCAGGTTACCTCTGTGCCCTGCTACATTTGTGGCAAGGCTACATGTTTGGCTACAGGCCAGCCCTGTGGCCATTTGTCACTCCTGTCTGCAGGCCTTGCTGGGGGGAGGGGGTTGACTTGTGTTACAAGCAGTGTTACGGAGGCCAGCCAAAATCAGCTCCTACCCACACACCGTTCAGAGGCCGGCCAAAATCAACAAAACACCTTAGCTTGCACTTCAACAGAACGTATTGTATAACTATCAAGTCGTATTCACATATGAGAGGATGATGTGCATATCTTCCAAATGTCGTCTGAAAAGATGTTATAACTTATATGCTATGGACAAAATTATGATGCAAACTTTACCAAACACCCAACCGAAACAAGGTCCTGTGTAAGCACGTTATGTTCTGGGACGGCGATACCTTTGCTTGAGTTGCCTTTTGTTGTTACTGATAGAGAAACAGGCCGTGTGTGTTTTGCCTGGTGTGGTTAAATTTCCTCTGGCTCGCTCCATGTCAAACACACACAGCTGTCACCAACCCAACTGTTTCCTTAGCAAATTTATGACAGCGAAACGGCTACACCTCGGTTGTAAGAGGGGTAACGTGTGGAGGGGGGGGCACGGTTCAATATGGGAGACCACGGATGTAAGAGGGTTAACTGTGGGGAGGGGACCAGTACATTTACAGTAGTAAGTCAGAGGTTTTCTCCCATCCCTGCCTGAGATTGACAACTGTGCTGTTTATGGTGCGGCCCGGGCAGGTCTAACCCAATCTGGGCCAGACTAATCTCATTACTGGTTACCGGCAGCCTGCTTACGTGGAGCACGGGTAGTTAAACACTTTTACTATCGTGCCTCCAACAGGCTACTATCATACTTCAACATGGTGGATGAATCAAGGTCATTACCCCAGCTTGACCTTGAACTTGGGGAAGAGCCAGTACACAAGTTCAAGTCCCTCGGCTGGCCCCTTCTGGCAGGTTCTAACGAGCGATCAGCTGTGCAGTTACTCCCGGGCATCAAAGCCTTCCGACAACCCAACAACTTCCTGCTCATGTAGATAACTTCCAGCAACATGGCCACTCCAGGACAACTGGCTGGTTCTTAGAATTTATCTAAAAAATACTGTCTTTGGGATAAGTCTGTACCTTGGTACACAGTTGTTTCAAAGAGTGAATAGAGTCAGGTTCAGGTTTTCCCCCTAGCATCTTTAATTAGAAATGTCTAAGAACTGTGAAAACGAATTATTGTAACCTGGTGTATGTCTCTAACCTGTGGGTACATCACACCAAGCTGAACTTCTCTTCTTTGCTGTTCTTGTAAACAGAGTACAGAGACATGGACGTGTGGACACGTGGAACAGGCACGGTTCCTGTGGACGTAGGACCGGTCAGGCCCTATTCAGCACCCGGCCGAACGACAGGTTTCTGAGCCAAAGTGCAGGTGGCAGATCAGAACAGATCCAGCGGATAAACCGGACCGGAAACCAACCGTCCTGACAGAAGCCGGCTCACCGGTTACAGGGACATTACAGACACTACAGAGGAGTTCTGAACCATCAGCCCACTACAGAAGGTAACTATTGTACCTCGGTCTTTATTCTGTGGCATTGCTGACATCCAATAAAACCATCTTGTACCTTCTGAAGGCATTATGGAGGCATTTAACATCTGAGATGTCTCATAACAAAGAAAATAGTAATTTGTAGGCTCTAACATCGAGACTAAGTTTCTGTCCACAGGCATCCCCTTTACCTAGTCTCACCTCACCTCCCTTGACCTCTTACCTGGTCTAATAATGAATGAACGAGCTTATAACTCTACAGACCTTTGATATCAGCGAGCTACCTCAAAGTGAAGTGTACTTTTGTAGGCTCTACCCTTCCTGCTGTTGCTATCAGTAGGCTTCGCCAGTCTGATATCCCCCACAAGTATGGCTGGAGCATCGTGTATGTGGGAATTAATCCGAGTCAGACTTCTGCCCTACTTCAGAGTACACCAGGGTCACTGACCCACATGTAAGGGAAACATCAGTTGTCATCCAGGCCCAATCATGTCTGCTATATCCTTATGCCCTTCATGTCTGCTATAGTTATGTCCTTCATGTCTGCTATAGTTATGCCCTTCATGTCTGCTATAGTTATGCCCTTCAAATCGTGTAAGTGATCGCGTGTTTATTGTTTTACTTCCCTTGTTCTTACACCATAACCTAATTTGGCCACTTCCGCTCGATATCAATGACTTTATCTCAAAAGTATTTCTTTCAACAGCGGCCAGTGGAAAACGTCGAGTTTCTAAACACAAAATCAACATTCCCCACACCACTGTGCTTAGGGTCTGTCATACGTCAGTGGAACTTCCAAAATCACAGACTGACAATCGGCCAACGTTAAAGGGCAGCCTAAAAGTGTTTAAGAAGTCTTCAAATGCCCTTCCCCTGCCCAGACTGGGACAATGGCACCGCAAGGTGACCTTCACCTTCTCCTTGAGGCAAAATACTTTCCCTTCTTGACTAAAACACTGTTAGAAAATCACCCCTGCAACGTCACCATACTGAAGTGTGCAAGAGGCCCTCACTATGGGCCACTTTGGCAAAGTTTACAAAATGGAAAAAGACCATATTTTCCACCTCAAAGTTGAGGCAAAGCAGTACTGGTTCACACTGGTTTTCTGTGACTGTGGAAGCAGGGAAATTATCCAGGTCACCTCTATGGTACGCCCTCCCCCCTCCCCCTTGTGAAGGTGACCTCCCAGCTTGACCTTGTGGTGTATACAGTGTCGGTTTGTGGTTTATTTGTGTTGTTGTTCTGGCTGCTCACCTCTATGCCTATGGAACAGCGCCCCCCTCCCCCCTTGTCAAGGTGACCTCCCCGATTAACCTTGTTGCGATGTAAACAGTAGTTTATTTATGTGTTGTTGCTTTGCTCTGCTCACCTCTATGCCTATTGGTCTGCTTGTCGAACATCAGCATGGCGTCCTCTATCTGCGGAAAACAACAAAAACACAACCCGTTAGGTCAGAGGTCACGCCAGGTCACTGACATGCATACAGTTCAATGGAGCTGATGATAATATATGTGGGCATGGTTGGACTGGGATAATATATGTGGGACTGGGATAATACATGTGGACATGGCGGTATGGGGGAACTTTGACTTTATTTGTGTCCATATTTAGCTAGACATTTGTGTTATTCTTCCTGTGGTCCTGTGCATGCAGTACATCAATACAAAATCATGTAATAATCACAGAACAAACATGCATTTTGTAATAGCCTCAGGCTAGTTGGGCAGCCCTGGCTGTGTGTCACTTCAAAAACAGCCAAAGCAATAAATAAAAAATAAAACAACCATACATCAAATCCATGATATACATCATCAGAAATTGTGTGCATGGGAGAAACCCTGTGCAGGGGCATAATTGTGTGTGTACAAGGGAATAATCGCACCTAGCAGGGAAATCTTGTGAACCAGCGAGCAGACAAAAACTCGTCCCCTCTGCACTGATGAGAAACCCGCCATCCCTCTGTACTGAGCTTAAGGTCGCAGGAATGACATTGTACCTGCAACCCCCGCTGATCTGCGTTGCCCCCCCCCCTCACAACTCCAGGGCTCTATAAGTAGCCTGCCCCCCCTCCCCCCGGGGGAACACTCCCCCCCTCCTCCCCAGGGCTCACTTAGCGCACATTCCTGCCAGACTGTATCAGCTCACTTCGCCGGGCAAAACATCTGAAGCAGCCAGCAGATTTTATTGATCAATGGGCATAACAGCAATTTGCGCGCTCCGACAATGGAGCCATGTTTGAACCAAGACCAGAGCCATATTTTATTTCCGGACAGGTTTCCCGGGCGACTGCCCTCCCTGCTCGGCGGAGGCCGTGAGCAGTTTTGTCCCGATTTGTAGCCGGTTGTCTGAAGGTGAGAGAGACAATTGGGGGGGAATTACACAGTCTGGCTGGCAGGGGTGCGGGGAGGATACTCCCCAAACACAGCTCCACCGAACCGTGCTGGCATTGACCCGACCTGGGGGACTACTCCTTCCTACAACACCGCCTGTACCGGCCAACAACACCGCCTGAACTGGCCATGCCCAGCCGACTCCTGGCCAACAATATGCCGGCATCACCACGCCAGGCTAAACTGGCCTGAGCACAGGTTTGAGCGGTGTAACGTTTGATTGTGACATGGCACCGGGATTGTTACTTTTGCTACAGCACGTTGCCTGGGGCAGGCACGGCTGGGTGCACACAGGAGACGACACCTGGTCACAGCGACCCACCTCGACCCCTGACGTCATCTCTGTAAGCCGTGTTTGTACGGCTAAGTAGCCTGTAGTCAGGCTGCAACAACAGCGGCCTTTACTTCACACAGAACAACGTCACAAAACCACGTCACCAGAACTGCACGGCTCCGGGCCAGACGCAAACTCCGCTCCCCCAGCAGCCACGAATGTTACCCGGGCTGTCGCTGATCACAATCTGGGCTAATTGAATTTCTCCTCGGCTCCGAATGAATCTGGAGCGATCTGAAGTCACATTCCTCTCAATTCCACAGCAGCTCACCTAAATCCACGGCTTCGGCATCGCTACACCGACAGAACCTAGTCCTGATACAGAAGCAGTCAAGATAAGGCTTAACCCCTGTACACGACACAGAAAGGACCAGATAACTCCCAACTCTGTACAACACAGAAACGACCAGATAACTCCCAAACTCTGTACAACACAGAAACGACCGGATAACTCCCAAACTCTGTACAACACAGAAAGGACCAGATAACTCCCAAACTCTGTACAACACAGAAAGGACCAGATAACTCCCAAACTCTGTACAACACAGAAAGGACCAGATAACTCCCAAACTCTGTATGTAACTTACACAGAACTAGTCTGATAACACCCAACCCATACAGAACCGAGCCAAAACACCGAAACTCTGTATGTACAGTGTACATGTGTATGTTGTAACACACACAGAACCTAGATTCTATAACACCCAGCCCTACTCTGCACCAGCACTCTTGTAACTGGGAGGAATTTCCCAACAATCCTGCCACTCTGCCAAGCCTCCCTATCATGCGACCTGTCATGAACAATGGTCTCAACACTCCCGTAAATATAATGACATAAACCGACAGAAAGGATAAAATTTCCTCCTCTGACAAAAGCAATTTGTGAGTTTAACAAGGACAGAACAGTTACGCCTGGGCTACAGCAGCCTTCCCCATCAAATCCAGCTCTTAGAGGGCCGTAGTGTTATCCTTAGGCAACTCCTATTTAACTTCTTGGTTCTGAGATTTTAAAAACAATGTTAGATTGGAATATCAACATTAACACAGACAGGAAAGCCTGTGCCTAAATGATACACCCAGTTCCAGGGAGTGAACAGACTCAGATTCAGGTTTTCCTCACAGTCCTCTGTTTTCATTCTAAAACATTGAAATGTCTGAGAAGCCAGTAATAATTGTTGTGGCCCTGCGTCCGTAACAGCCAGGCTGCAAAAACGCTCTTCCTAAAGCGAACATGACAGCGGCTCTGCTCAGCTTAGGCGGCCTCCCATCAACATCAGCCAACAATGAGGTGACATCCTCTGTGATGACCTCTATTTAAATATTAAACAATCAGTACATGCTTCCTCGGCGGCCTGAGAACAGTCGGCTCATTTCAGCTGATGGACAGGCTTGATATTTCATTTCCTGAAGCTGAAAGGGCGATCAACCGTAGGTGGCAGAATTGGACTTCTCTGTGCGAGGTGTAAATAATAAACTGTGGTAAATGAAGGACAACAGAGAGGCAGTAAACACGGGCAATAGAACCACGCCCTCCCCACACCCAGGCTAATCCAGTTTCCCTCCTTTCCTACTGATTTCTGAGCCACATATCATACAGACAGGACCTGCGTCCATTCCGTAGCCTCTACCAGGCTCTGCAGAAAACTGGGAAAATATTAGAGATTGGTCGAATAGACAGATAACATGCCAGAGGAGTTATCCTGCCAGGGGGTAGTTTGCTAACACACTCTCCTAATCCCCCCCCCCCCTATCTGCTGATTTCTGAGCCAAAACAGGACCTGAGTCCATTCCTGACTGTTCTTGTGCTTGTGCAGATATACGGCCACATCTGGGATTTACTGGGTCACTTTTACTGCCCAAACCTGACGATATAAATAGAGAAACTGCCCCAGTGGACGCTGGGAAGGACAACACAATACTGCATATAAAGTCATAAAGTAACAGTTCCTCCAGCAACTGGCTAGATTCTGGGAACGGCCAGACAATTCAAGTAACATCCACTACCTTTCGTCAGTGACTTGACAAGATTTTCTAGCTCACCTGGTCTAAAGCAGAAACTATGAACTGATATCTAAATAAAAAAATTTTGGATAGTCCAATTGAAAACAAAAATCAGACAAAGTTGACCTAAATGAGTTTGAGATAAGGATACTGTAGAACTAGACTGGTTTTCTCATGTTCTCTATCTGGCTGGTTTTGCTGCTGGGAAAATAGAAAAGGGTGAATGACCTGTCTTGAGTTATCTGACTATGTAGTCCCAGATTTGCAACCACTGACCTCTGTAACTCATGATATAGTTGAAGTATTATTTGCATGTTTTTGCCTGAGGGCAAATTACAACATGTAGCAGTAATTAGAAAAAGTATCCAGACAGCCGAGACAACGATGGTGACAAGTGGAGCAAGGGACTGTTCTAATAAGAACTGCGATTCAAGCTTTTGGGGATTTCACTTCTTTTAACTCCAGGGCTCGAAATTCATATTTGGGAAAAGGTGCACTGGTGCACCCAACTCAAAAAATTGGGTGCACAGAAAGAATTTGGGGTGCACCAGATAAAATAAAGTTGAATGTTCTTCAGAACATAATTACAAAGTTTAACGCTGCTGCCTTTCTTAAGAACTTCAATCTGTAATTCTATAGCGAACTTCAAAATTTCAAACAAGTAATACATTAAATAAAGTACAGCAAAAAGTTATCATGCTGTTTTTTATACTTACATTTCAAGAATATTCTGTATACTAGTGTACAATAGTACCTTAATCCTCTAGGCTACAAAAATATATAGGTGCACCAGTGTACCCAGAGTCAAAAATTAGGTGCACAGCTCCAATTTTGGGTGCACTGGGTGCACATGCACCCACTATTTCGAGCCCTGAACTCTGTGAGTGGATAAGTCCTCTAGCAAACAATTCACCCCATTCCCACTGTAGTGAAACTGTGCTGTAAATGATAGATATAGTGGTAGCATGCCACATCTTTGGTAGTTTGTTTTTCTGCCCTTGTTCACTACAAGTAATGATACGTTACCTTAGCCTTTCATGTTATAGTAAAACTACTGCATTTAGCCTGTGCAAATAGAGATCATCTTTAACTGTTCTCCTGAACCAGGGAGTGCTGTTGTCCATCTGACCTGATTTAAATGTATGCAGCAGTATCGCCCCAGAGCTGCTGATCTTGTTGTGTAATTTGTGTACTAAGTCGGTATAGGCTGTACTAATAAAGACAGTAGTAGTAGTACAGCTATAACTGTTCCCCTGAACCAGGGAGTCGTGTTGTCCGTCTGACCTGACTTAATGTATGCAGCAGTATCGCCCCAGAGCTGCTGATATTGTTGTGTAATATGTGTACTATTCGGTATAGGCTGTACTATAGACAGAAGTAGTATAGCTATAACTATCCCCTGAACCAGGGAGTCGTGTTGTCCGTCTGACCTGACTTAAGTCAATGTGTGCAGCTGATTTTGTTGTGTAATTTGTGTACTAAGTCGGTATAGGCTGTACTATAGACAGTAGTAGTAGTACAGCTATAACTGTCCCCCTGAACCAGGCACTCCTGTTGTCTGTCTGACCTGACATCTGAGCTGCAGGTTTAATGCGTGCCTCAGTATCCCCCAGAGCGCCTGATAAGGCAAACAAGCCGGTGTGTTTTAGTGTGTCCAGTTACTATAGACCGGGGCAGGGTTACAAGTGACCCTAATGTCGGAGGATTGTCCTAATGTGGCCCAACAAAGGCCTGAGAGAACCCCGGTCCTGTTCCTCCACTGGCACAATACACACCCAATCCTTCCATGGCAAACCAACAACACCCAATCCTCTATCCCAACCAACAAGGTTGTAATGGGTTTCTGTTGACAATGTGAGAAAACAGGTTTTTATGGTGGTTTATTTTATGAATACAAATTTGAGGTTGATCCAGTAATGGCGGGAAGTGGAGAGGATCAGTGCAGGGAGTAACTCTGCTCTCTGGGCAGGCTTCAGCAGGCACCGCTGAGGAAAGGTCTCTGAATGGGGCTTACGTAAAACTAGGTCAGCACACAAAGGGGGAGGGGGGCGGCAAACTGTGGAATAATGAAAAGGACCCGACGACCAGGGGTGAACATCTCCGCTGCTGAGCCAACGCACCTCGGCAAGGTCCGGTCAGGCCTGACACTACAAGACATGAGCATGACAAACTGACATGCCCCAAACCTCCTGGTTGGAGCTGCATTTGTATTTCGGAAGGGGCACAGAATGGGGGTCCCATGCTCGAGGTGGTTAAAAGGCACTACAACAGCCTCCGTACTCAGATGGGTACCTACTAGCTGTCCTTCAGATGGATCTAAACGGAGAAATTTCCCCCCAACACACGAGTTATCACCTGCCACATTCCCACACACTGACACAGGTGAGACTGTAACGAGGGTTTCTAATTATCACTCCTAACGAGCAGGGAGCAGCTTCGCGGCCAACTGACCTTCCCAAAGGTGAAACCTGTCAGTTCAGATATAGATGGGAACAGCGGTAGGAGACCCTACATGGTGGGAGACCCTGCATGGGGGCGACACTTCCAGCAATGTATGGTGGACTGACGACACACTAATTCATTTCATCGATTGAAGAAACTGGAACATAAATGTAAGTAATGACATTAAAGCTTCCATCATCAGATTCAAGTTTTCCCCCCAGTCCTGTTTTCGTTCTCTCCACAAAGTTTTCTTTTCAAATGTCTGACAAACCAGTAAATGATTTGGTGTGGCCGAGAGTTGAGGTTAGTACTTTGTGCTGACCAGGTCAGGACGAGCACGGCCTTCTCGGCCAGCACGTGTAACCGGGGGCAACCAGCGCGTTACCGGGGTCGGGTGCCGAAGCTCGGCCCCTGCTCCGTGTGTTTGGAGAGTTTTGAGGCGGGAATGTGCGGCATGCGGGCAATGCCTGAATAGTGTCGGTGGCTGGGCCGCCCGCCCGATGACAGGCAGAGTAAATAGACAGCTCCCGTCCACAACAGTCTTCTTTAAACTCCCCAACTCCTCCTGCCAGCGGCACAAACTATTCCTGCTGCCAGCGGCACAAACTATTCCTGCTGCCAGGGGCACACAAGTATTCTTGGAAGGAAGGAAGGCATGGCTGCGTCTTGTGACACCCAAACCTGACCAGACATTCTTGAGAAAGTGGTCATGTCCACAAGCCGTGTTTGGGGTAAACACGGGGCTGAAGTCAGAGTAGCTCGGAAAGGCTCTGTTCGCTCAGTCATCGCTCGGCGGTTAGGTCTCACTTCCGGAGTAACGATACGTTTGCCCTTCACTTGCCCTTCAAGTTGGGAGGAAAGAAGCCCAGTTTGGGGTTGCTGGGTGCAGCTAGCGGAGCGTGGGGAGCTTCAGCGGGGCGGCAGAGGCAGACTAACAACGTCAGAACACATTCCGCCATGTGACACTGAACAAAGGCAGGGCCAGGGCGGTTCAGGTCTCTCAGCTGACAGCCCAACACAAACCTACGTCTGGGCTGGAAACGCTGGGGGCATGTGCACCGAATGTTTCACTCTGGGTGCACCTAGATACTTGTGTAGGCTACAAATAAGATATAGAGGTCCTATTGTACACTAGTAATATAGTAGTATTCAGTATAGAGGTCCTATTGTACACTAGTAATATAGTAGTATTCAGAATATCAGAAATATAGAGGTCCTATTGTACACTAGTAATATAGTAGTATTCGGTAAAGAGGTCCTATTGTACACTAGTAATATAGTAGTATTCAGAATATCAGAAATATAGAGGTCCTATTGTACACTAGTGATATAGTAGTATTCAGAATATCAGAATCAGAAAAGGCAATAAAACCTTTGCTGTACTTTGTTTGATGTATCACTTGTTAGTTATAGAGTTGCAGATTGAAAGGCAGTAGAGTCTGTACTCAGGTTTTGCTGATGTTCTACTTTATTCTATGTTGTGCTGTGCACCTGAATTTGTAGGTTATTCCCAAAAGGGAATTTCGACCCCTGGAAACAAACGTTCAGATCAGCTGACAGCCCAACACAAACCAACGGTCGGAAGGGCGCCCCCTGTTGCGAGTGGTTTACGAACAGGACCTGGCCTCCCAAACTGCCCCAACACGCACAGTTCCCTGTGCCAGGACTGGTGCCAGGACTGGTGACAGGAGCAGAACTTAATGCAGATTGACTCTCCCTGACAGGTTCAGCCCCCCTCCCCACGAACTCATCCAGTCAGCCCCCCTCCCCACTAACTCATCTGGGACCACTTTGTGTTGCAGGGGGAGTCTGGGAGCCACACGTGTTAGGGATCCGCACTTCCTGTGTTACACATGCAGACACCACAACAGTCTGGGGCAGTCTGGGACTCCACACACAACCTACAGTAGTTACACAACCCACCATTACACCACAACAGTCTGGGGCAGTCTGGGACTCCACACACAACCTACAGTAGTTACACAACCCACCATTACACCACAACAGTCTGGGGCCGTCTGGGACTCCACACACAACCTACAGTAGTTACACAACCCACCATTACACCACAACAGTCTGGACTCTCTGGAGCAGTCTTTGGAACCTACCTAAAACCTGCCGTTACACCACAGACACCGCAACAGTCTGGGGCAGTCTGGGACTCCACACACAACCTACAGTAGTTACACAACCCACCATTACACCACAACAGTCTGGGGCCGTCTGGGACTCCACACACAACCTACAGTAGTTACACAACCCACCATTACACCACAACAATCTGGACTCTCTGGAGCAGTCTTCGAACCTACCTAAAACCTGCCGTTACACCACAGACACCACAACAGTCTGGGGCATTATACACATGTGGGACCTGCCTACAACCTACACAGTTACACAACCTGCAGTTACACAAGCTGCCGTTACACCACAGACACCACAACAGTCTGGGGCATTATACACATGTGGGACCTGCCTACAACCTACACAGTTACACAACCTGCAGTTACACAAGCTGCCGTTACACCACAGACACCACAACAGTCTGGGACATTATACACATGTGGGACCTGCCTACAACCTGCAGTTACACAAGCTGCCGTTACACCACAGACACCACAACATGTCTGGGACATTATACACATGTGGGACCTGCCTACAACCTGCAGTTACACAAGCTGCCGTTACACCACAGACACCACAACATGTCTGGGACATTATACACATGTGGGACCTGCCTACAACCTACACAGTTACACAACCTGCAATTGCACAAGCTGCCGTTACACATGCAGACACCACAACAGTCTGGGACCGAGTTACACACAACCTACAATAGTTACACCCTATCTACAACCTACAGTTACACAACCTGCTACACCTCTATACAACCGAAGCACCCAAACCAAACTGAACCCAGCACTGTCCAGCAATCTTCCATAATGTAAAACCGTTTCTCTATGATATAGCTTCGGACAAACCTTAGGACAAAGCTCAACTGTGTTTTGTGTTTGACAACCATCGGAGCTACAACACAACTGCCATATCAAAGGCCCGTCATCAGCCTATTTCCTGGATACTTCCTAAACACATGCTTACACCATTACTGGTGCCTGGTTCCCGACAAGCTGGCTCACAGCAGTGCATTATAAGTGTGCTTCAGGAGTGAGTGCAGCCACAGGACAAGTTTCCATCGCACAGTAGCGAGTCCACAACAAACACCACAGGATGAAACCATTATCTACATGCTGGCAAATTGGTTATCATATTTCTGGATGTTTTAGAAAAACTGCATATTCTGGTTCACCAAAGCTCCCAGGCTGTGTGAGATTGTGAGATAATATCTGACCGTTTAGGTCGTTTTGTCCCTTTACAGGGTCCCAAATATAGACTCATAAACAGGATATTTCACACCGAAACAGGCACGTCAGCTGTGAAATTTTCCCCCCCATAATCAGTGACATTTCGGCCGGGTTTGAGCCCATTACTGTAAAGACTGGTGCGTAATTGTTGGGAGTTCCCACCCTGCCCTGGGTGTGTCGTCCTGTGTTTACACATGGCTGGTGGGGATGACGTAATCTACACTTGTGGCCTGACTGGTTTGCGGCATGGCCCGTAACCAACGTTGTGTCACTGAACAGTTTCTATCACAAACACACTCTGTGGACGGCAGAATCCTGGGGAATCCTACAGTTTACTGCCTGCCCATAGTTCTGCCATGTTGTCCTGAGCTGTTCAGGCCCTTTGTTGGTGCTGCAGTGCAGCTTATCTGGGGCTCGTTTGTTGTTTATCTGCAGCTTGTTGTTTGTAGTTCATTGATTATCCCGACCTGATAGTAACAGGATATCCCAGATTTACTCATGTCAGCCTTTATTTCTGAGGAAGTGGAAATTTAAGATTTATTTTGTACCTCTTTTTTATAGTATTTTGTAGTTGACTGCACAAAAGTCACTGTACTTTTTGTTTTATGAATAAAATTCTTTTTTCTTTCTTTGCTTTTGTTATTTCCAGGATTATGTGTCGTTGTTTACTGCTGTAAGTCTAACAGAGTGGGGAAAGTGTCAGTTTCTATCCCTTCCTGTGTCCCTACATGTTCTCTATTCGACCCTGTGACCAGTAGTGCTACTGTACTGTCCAGTGTCCCTACTCTATCCCTCCCTGTGGCCAGTAGTGCTACTGTACAGTAATCCCAGCTGACTACCACCCTGGGCAGTCCGCAATCACAATTAGGACTAATTAGGAGATGGAGTGATAACGATCAGCTCGGCATGCTGGGTAGGAAATCCCTGCCACAGATAAATAGTTGCCTCTGAACTACAACACAAGATGGCCGTTCCCTGAACCCAACCAAACAACACCTACAGCTCTGAACTACAACACAAGATGGTCGTGCCCTGAACCCAACCAAACAACATCTGCAGCTCTGAACTACAACACAAGATGGCCGTGCCCTGAACCCAACCAAACACCTACAGCTCTGAACTACAACACAAGATGGCCGTGCCCTGAACCCAACCAAACACCTACAGCTCTGAACTACAACACAAGATGGTCGTGCCCTGAACCCAACCAAACAACATCTACAGCTCTGAACTACAACACAAGATGGCCGTGCCCTGAACCCAACCAAACACCTACAGCTCTGAACTACAACACAAGATGGCCGTGCCCTGAACCCAACCAAACACCTACAGCTCTGAACTACAACACAAGATGGTTGTGCCCTGAACCCGACCTAACAACACCTACAGCTCTGAACTACAACACAAGATGGTCGTGCCCTGAACCCAACCAAACAACATCTACAGCTCTGAACTACAACACAAGATGGCCGTGCCCTGAACCCAACCAAACACCTACAGCTCTGAACTACAACACAAGATGGTCGTGCCCTGAACCCAACCAAACAACATCTACAGCTCTGAACTACAACACAACCCGGCCGTACCCTGAACCAACACAAACAACATCTACAGCTAAATAGCAGCTCTGAACTCTAGTGAACCAAGCCTGGCCGAACCTCTGACAAAACTTTACAAAACAGAAACATGTCCCTACCATGTACCCAACCTCAGAACACTGATAACCCAACCTCCCAACACCTGCAGATATAAACCTGACTCCAACAACACACCGCTATGTTATCATTTGTTATCATTCCTTTATTTGTCTCCCTGTTAGTTTTGATTTTCATTTTCCAGAGGGGATCTTAATATAAGCTGTTGGCTACAGTGCATCGACTTAGTGTCCTATTCTTGATCAATGAAAAAAAAACATGCACCTGCAAAAACACTGCCTTCCTAGGCTACACACACACCCCATCCTAAAGAGCCTGCCCTCCCAGGCTAAGCACATGTCCTGTACTAGAAACTGGCCCACATTAGGGGACCAGGCTATCTGCTGCTTCCCAGAAACCAGACGCAAACCGGTGCTTCTAGTTGGGAGGTAAACAAGACATAAACGGCACAGGACGTAAACAGTGCATAAACAGCACAAACACTGAGATTGTGCTATAAGAGGAAAGCTGTGAGTGAGGAGTATCCCTTATTGCTGCTCTCCAGGGGCTGCCCTGGTACTTGTCTGGTTGTGCCTCCCTACAACCATGTTCTCCTCTTACTTCAGAATAACCACACCACAATGCCAGGAAAGTGTGTTGAGAAAGTTGATCTCCTCAGTTACAAATCTGGGAGATCGTCAGACTGACTGTTATAACCTAAGACTGCCGGTAGGACGTTCCTAACTGAACAGCCTCACCACAGAACACAGAGGCTCTCAGTAATACTAATGCACACACAACCCCACAAAACCAACAACACGTCAGTCCTCTATATGCCTTTCAGCTGAGTAAAGCTAGATTTCAAAAGTCCAGGTTTGAGTTTAGAACCTCAGGAAGGCGATTTTCCCACATGTGGAACCTCGGCCAACATCAGCGGAACAGATCCCATGCAGAAATCAGTCCAGCGGAGGGACGGCACAAAATGTGATAATTATCAGTCCAGCGGAGGGACGGCACAAAATGTGATAATTACCGCTGATTGGACACTGAGTAATTAGGCCACTAATGTTTTTGTAACTGGAGGTCTCTTGGGGAAAACTTATCGGTAGAACCAAACAACACTGATGTGTATTTACCTGAGCTAAAGGTGTGTATTTACCTGTGCTAAAGGTGTGTATTTACCTATGCTAAAGGTGTGTATTTACCTGAGCTAAAGGTGTGTATTTACCCGAGCTAAAGGTGTATATTTACCTATGTTATAGGATCTTGTCATCGTGATTTTGACACCTACAAACATCAGTTCGAGGAGGGGGTCTATGGTGCCCAGCCGTGAGGAAAATGGGGCATATTAACACCTCCCTGACAGAACTGTCACCAGAACGCGACCCTGTAAAATTTTCATGGCTGTTTGTACATGGCCACGAGGTGCGAAATAAGCGGCCCGCGAGCTAACATTAGTCCAAACAAACTGATATTTGCTCTCTGGTCTACAAATGCTTGGCCTATCTCCGAACCAAACACACTTCCGCCCAGGACCAGCAAGGTTCGGTCGCCTGTGTTTGCGCAGGGGAACCCTTGGCTTGAACCCGCAGATAACCGAGCAAGACTGACAGGGACCCCCCATTCCCGGTCTGCTCTCTGTCATGGGCACTCCTGCCTATCTCATACCCTGCACTGCCACAAGCCCAGACCACTCACACCTATCTCACACACCCCTCACTGCCACGAGCACTCTGCACTGCCACAAGCACACCTTTTAAATGGAGGCTCCGCACTGATACCGCAGCCAGTCGAAACTATGCCACTTAACATGCTGCTCTGTTTGACACGCGGTGCTCTGGGCGCCCGGGGAAGTTTGTTATTTGTGGACCAGCCGACGTCCTTACACAACTTACTGCTGTGCTTGGGCGGGGAGCATTACAGATTATTGAACCCCAGGAATCCGACAGAAACTCATACCCGACCTCGTTAGCATGCAAGCAGCACAGGTAATAAACCATTTCTGTGAAAGGTCCTCTCAGACGAGCAGGATTCCAGGTTAGCTGGGTAAACACGGGGATGGCCGATCTCTCCCCAACCCTGCCTTACAGCAGCCCACATGGAGCTGTGCAAACAGCCGACCGCTCAGAACCCTTTTGTTCAGTTGTGTGGACAGTTTCAGGCCTGCCATGTGGTGGGGTCCCACACAGTGTGTGCAGGGGACTGAGTGTGTTAAGTGTGTGTGCGTATCTGTGATGTGTTAGTGTGTGTGCGTATACGTGATGTGTTAAGTGTGTGTGCGCACATGTATGTGGTCAGGACTGCCTCCAGATTTAAATTTTTCCATTCCACTCCTTGTATGGGAGCCCTTGTTAATTTTTGTTGTTAAATCCGTCACTTTAAGTTCAGATTTTTTCCACCCCAACTAGCAAGGAGGGAGACAGCCCTGAACCACTAACAGGAACATGCACTACATCTCTCACCTTTCCATAATGGCCGAAGTAATTCTTCACATCTTCTAATACAGTGTTTGCTGACAGGCCTCCGACAAAGATCTTCTTGGTTCTTGTGACCATCTGGAAATAGAGAAATAAAAAATCATGAGCAACACGAGGTCAGAGGTCAACTGTGGCTGTTGCCCCAAGCATGCAGAATAATTATGGCATTAACGAACATCACAGAGTGGAAATAACGAGGGTAAAACTCTTGTTAACGTGAACATTCACTACTTTATATACCACAATGGCTCTGACACTTTACGAGTTGGAAAAGGGAGAAATCTTACAGATTTGTTCTGTTCAGTTCAACGACCCCAGGCTAACATGCTAAGTGGGCCAAAGGCTTCAGATCAGACAATGCATAGCATTAACCAGCCTGGGGCTCTATCCTACACAGCTAATTATACATGGCTGCAGGCTTCGGCCTACAGGCTATATCCTACAGCTGAGAGGGCCCAAGGAGCCTGTTATGGAGGCTAGGCAGGCCAATAGCACACTACAACACAACATACACCCGACTATACAACACAACATACACCCCACTATACAACACAACATACACCCGACTATACAACACAACATACACCCGACTATACAACACAACATACACCCGACTATACAACACAACATACACCCGACTATACAACACAACGTACACAATTCTTACAACATACCGGTCCATAAAACAGACAACAGTCATACAATACAACATACACCAGTCAGTAAAACATACAGGGTCCATACAATATACACTGGTCCATACAACATACACCGAATGACCATACAACACATGTACACTGGTCGATAAGATCGTACCCGGTTTTGAGGAGGGGAGGGGAGGGGAGGGGTGGGGAGAAAGGACTATGAAGTTCCAGATGACCAGACGTTAGTTATCGTTTGAGTTATATTTATAAGCTGACCAGACGAGGGTTTGTACGAGGTTCGGTGTGAGGAATTGTTGTCAGCTGACCAGACGGTTTTTGGAGTAACGAGTTATTGCCAGCTGACCAGATGATGGTTAGTGCGAGGTTTGTGCAAGGTTTGGTCTGAGGTTTGGTCTGAGGTACGGTGTGAGGAATTATTATCCAGCGCATGTAGAGCAGAAAGTTGCAGTAAGCTGACCAGACGATGGTTAGTGCGAGGTTTGGTCTGAGGTTTGTGCGAGGTTCGGTCTGAGGTTTGTGGGAGGTTTAGTCTGAGGTCCAGTCTGAGGTCCGGTGTGAGGAATTATTATCCAGCGCATGTAGAGCAGAAAGTGGCAGTAAGCTGACCAGACGATGGTTAGTGGGAGGTTTGGTCTGAGGTTAGTGCGAGGTTTGGTCTGAGGTTAGTGCGAGGTTCGGTCTGAGGTCCGGTGTGAGGAATTATTATCCAGCGCATGTAGAGCAGAAAGTGGCAGTAAGCTGACCAGACGATGGTTAGTGCGAGGTTTGGTCTGAGGTTAGTGCGAGGTTTGGTCTGAGGTCCGGTCTGAGGTTCGGTCTGAGGTCCGGTGTGAGGAATTATTATCCAGCGCATGTAGAGCAGAAAGTGGCAGTAAGCTGACCAGACGATGGTTAGTGCGAGGTTTGGTCTGAGGTTCGGTCTGGGGTTCGGTGTGAGGAATTATTATCCAGCGCATGTAGAGCAGAAAGTGGCAGTAAGCTGACCAGACGATGGTTAGTGCGAGGTTTCGTCTGAGGTTAGTGCGAGGTTTGGTCTGAGGTTTGTGCGAGGTTTGGTCTGAGGTTTGTGCGAGGTTTGGTCTGAGGTTAGTGCGAGGTTTGGTCTGAGGTCCGGTCTGAGGAATTATTATCCAGCGCATGTAGAGCAGAAAGTGGCAGTAAGCTGACCAGACGATGGTTAGTGCGAGGTTTGTGCGAGGTTTGGTCTGAGGTCCGGTCTGAGGAATTATTATCCAGCACATGTAGAGCAGAAAGTGGCAGTAAGCTCCTGCGTGTTTGCGAGAGAATCAGCTCCACTGAACCCTGGCAGGGCGGGAAGAAAGCTTCTTTTGTTCCAAGTTTGGTTGCTTGCTATGATGTGCGTCGTGGATACAGGAGCCTTTGTGCCATTGTGCCATTATTCCAGCCTGACCCACACAGGTTCCCACACTGCCTTCCCAATTCAGCCCCGAATACTTGGGCATTAACGTGGAGACCATGTTGGGCAGGGGACCAAATTAAGTGTCTATAAAAGGTGAGCAACAAATAACGGCCGCTGGTTTTGGGGGGAGCCAGAAGCAGACATTCCTGCACACCGGAAAAGGCTGCGGACATCGCTAAAGTCCCCAGGTTTGGAGCCGTGTATCGGTACATGTCACCGGGTTTGGAGCGGTGTATCGGAACATGTCCACGGGTTTGGAGCGGTGTATCGGAACATGTCCCCGGGTTTGGAGCCGTGTAAGGGAAGCAATATTTATCCAATAAGTTCCGAATAGGATGTAGCATGCCAGGATCCGGTTGGTTATCAGTAAATCAGTGGGTAAATATAAACATGGTTTGGAGGTGTCTCGGCGAGACTACATGACCCAATGCCCCCCACCCTCCCCCGTACAGGGCTACCCTGACCCCCCTGTGCTACCCTGACCCCCCTGTCCTGTCCTATCCCCCCTCCCCAGCCCCTACAGTGGCCTAGTTCCGCGGTGTGAGTTTCTGCCCGGATCGGTCAGGTTTCCTGGGTCAGTCTTTAGCTGCCCGGTGAGGCATGAGAGGCTCTGAATGCACACAGTAACGCCGCTAACACTCCGCACATTGTCGGGTTGCTACCGAGCACCCGCACAGGCAGGAATTCGGCTGTCAAACCGGCCGTTCAGCGGCTTTTAGGCGGCTAAAGTCCACCTTAAACAGGACGTGGGGAGGCTTTCTGCGCGGTTAGTCCGCGTGAGCCGGCCCAAGATGGCCGGGCGGCGGTGTAAGTGTAAGGGGACACCGGCCCTTTTCTGCCGCGGATCGGCCGATTTCTGTGTTTGTACTCGGGGCGAGGCGTGAAACTTTAGGCGCCCAGGTCAACTCTGTTCCTGCAAGATTTCCTGCCGAATTTCCCACCGACAACGGCACAAATATGTGTACACAACATCAGCATCATGCAACCCGACCTCCCGCTAAAAATCACGGCCAAACACAACTGGTAGTCAACGGGAAGACGGGGCAAATATCGGGGTAAATATCGTTCAAATATCGGCGTAAATATCGCACAAATATCGGGGTACATGTCGGGCCGACTATCGGCTATCGCCGCTGTTTGTTTTGCTCTCGTGTATGTCAGACCCGGGCGACCTCTGGGACCGCCGCACATCTACAGACATAACTGCACAAAAACAAAGACCCTTCCCCAGACATATCATCCACAACAAGTCTCACAAATAACGGAACAGAACCTACCTTGGGCTGTGCTCTTCTGGGGAAAGCAACTTTAGGGTCAATCTAAAGGAAAGGAAAATAAAACGGAGTGAATTTTCGCCGAGGTGATTCTAAAACTGCCCCAGTCTTTGTGTGAGTAAAATTCAATTAGTGTCTCGACGGGGAAAAATAATTACAAAATTCCTACAGCTACTGCATATCCATGGTGGGAGATCTTGGCAACCAGCATTAATATTCAGAAAGTTTCGGTAGAAGCGAGAAAAGGTTTCAATAATTCATTCTGAGCGTCCGTAACTGTGCAACCAAGCGAGACGCATAGCGGGATGGTCCCGTACTTCTGCGACTCGCACAGAAACATCTACACTTCGTACGAGACGCTAAACTTTCCTTACGCAGCCGAGAAATGTGTTTTGTGTCTTCGGAAATGTCAGGAAATCAGCCTGAACACCCCGGCACCGTGTAAACATGCCCGGACTGACCGTGATTTGGCACGAGGGTCGCCAGTTGGGTTTTCTCACACTTTCACATATTGACACATCAGCCAGAATGTAGCACAAGAAATTAGGTGAGTTTATATATAAATACGACATCTTATAAAACGCACAAAATATGGCAAGAATGAGCAATTCCACCAGCAAAGTAAGTGAGGATGTGTAAATACGGGGGAATAACTACAGTACTAACCGTTTTGGAATCTAGCTCATGCTTGCTAACGGCTAACACTTTATCTACACTAGCGGGATCCCTGAATGTCACGAACCCGAAACCTCTGTGCGAGAAAAGAGACAACAAAAACATGGAAACAAAATTAGTACAAACGCACTGCAACAATGGAAATGTGCCTTAGCCGACTAGAAAGCTAGACTGTTTCACACAACTGAACAATTACAACAGGCTAAATGTCAGAGTGGCACAGTGAATGGAGCTGGCCTGGCATGCACAATTCCAGCAGGACTAGAGTTTATGTGTAGAGGAGTGTTGTAGAGACGAGCAGGCAAAAATGTAGTCAGTGTATCAACTTCACTAGTCTGACAACTACCCGAGTTGGAGTCAAAACGACCATTGTGGGGAGGGCAGGGAAACAAAGGCTCGGAACTCACCTCGATCTGCGGGTGACGGGGTCTTTCATCACCATACATTCCTTGATTTCTCCGTACTTGCAAAAGTATTCTCTAAGGCTATCTGTGGGCGAGAGGAGGGCGCAGGTTAGTTACGTACACACCGGACAGCCTCCATTTTGAAACGATTGAGATTTGAAATCGGCGCACAGTTCGAGTCGGCATGAATATCCACGATCAAACTTACCTGCTGTGGTTTGCCAGCTCAACCCCCCTATGAACATTTTCCTGCAGAGGAAGAGAAGTCGGAGGTTAGCGAGTGGTTACAGTATGACAGGGGATGCTAGCCGGGTCCACCGAGACTGTCAGCCGTAACCCGGGGGACCGAGCTGACGTCCCCGGCCGCTCGTAAACAGGCAGGATCGGGCCTGCAGCCCGCCCGGGACAGCACAGGGCCGACAGCTCTCATCAACAAAATACAAAACAACCCACAAGTCGTGCCGCAGACGGGACGGCCGGCTCGCGCGGGCCCACCACACACCCGGCCCGGCAGACGGCCATCTTGGAAGCCGGCTGGCGTCCCGGCCCCCCCGGCCGTATCGCCGAGCGCGACGGCCTGTCCCCGCCGGGCTACCTCGCCGGCAAACGGCGCCGAACCTTCGGGCAAACCCGCTCCCCTCCCTGACAAGCGGGGCAGCGTACTCACCCTGGGTCGTTTGCTTCATCGTTGGGGCTGTTTGCGGAGGTTTGCTGGCTTTGCCCGTCCATGTCTACACGCTACTAAGCCCGCTACAAACGGAGTGAGTGAGTGGGGCTGCGTGCTAACGGCGGGGACACGTGGGTTCAGGGGCAGCGGCCGCCCATTGGCCCGCCGTGGGTGGGCATGGCGCGAACTCACAAAGGCGCCAACAGCACTGATTGACAGGCCAGCGACTCCTCCCATTGGCCTGGAGGGGGTTGCCTGGCAACATGACATCATGCTGACCTCTGATCCTTACAAGCCCCGCCCTTTGTCCTGAAATTGGGACCCCTCCCAACCCTACCAGAAATAGACAGCGGTCATAAGGGGCGCGGGAATTTGAATATTTTCGCAAAATGAATTATGAAATAGGCTTTCCCCAATAATCTCATGGGTACCGAACAGTCTGTTTTGATGACGTCATTTTCAAACGGTGGGATGAAGCCGCGCCCATCCCGGGCTAGCCCCGCCCACAATTATGACCATATTTGGCATAGTGAAATCCATTTCACCATAACAAGGTGACTTTACGATATGAGATGCCTGCACATAAACCAGCCGCGGGCAGAAAAACTCTGATCTGAGCGGAAGATGTCGACATTACCGGCGGCATCCGGCGATCAGGTAAGAGCGCCGGGCATGTGAGAATAAACAAAGCAACCTGTCCCGCACAAAGACTCTTATCGTGCCGATCAGCCGAGACAAAAGCGCCGAGTGAGCGGGGTTAATGGCGAGTTACCCGCCGATTACGTGGAGGGTGTTCTGTGTCAGCTGGAGCTGTGCCCTCTAACGTCCGACACAAGGAGAAATCCCCCCCCCCCCCCCAACAAATAACTCTCCCCACAACATTTATCTTCAAAACAAATGGGTAGTCGGACTTGTCACTCCGGGTTTGATAAACTGAGTTCCGAGGGAGCTAATAAACACAGTCAGTCCATCACCATGTCGCACGGACTCTAAATCATAAATACGGCCCGGGACGAGCGGAAACAAATCACCGCCAGATACCAGCCACTGGCCACGAGCATCTTCATAACAAGTTGATAGATCCTTCATTTTATTTTTAGTTTGAGCGGGCTTCAGACATCCGCATAGCTGACGGTTCTTCATAAGAGTATCTGATCAGGTACGACACGTCAAAATGGAATTCTCGCATTCTGCATTAGAACAATTAAAAGATTGCCCGAAAAACGCAATGACGATACTCCCCATTAGATCTAACTTAAACTATTTTTCTCACATTTAATTTCAGGGAGGGGTTGACTTTCTGGAAGGACGTTGGTTTAAATGATGCTAAAAGCCTTCATTGTACATTAGTGATGCAATGTGCTAAGTACAGACAAGAATATGAATATTCAAGAACCACAGTTGCAATACCTAGTATCTTCAATAATTTGATTCTAATATATATATATATATTTATATATATATATATATATATAGAGTGCATTTTGATAGCTGAGAGAGAATCCCTTTTTACTTCAAGCTTTTCACAGTAAAGCCACACGCTATATGGCCGTTTCATAGGCCGACCTGTGAATGATGTAGTGTTTGCGTCTGCAACTGCACAAGTCCGACCTGTGTGTGTTATGGAGTGTGTCTGCAACTGCACAGGTCTTGTATACAGAATTTACCAGTCTCCGAGCAGATGTCGGGTGAAGGATCGTTCACGGTTTCTGTGAAAGCCACTGACCTCACGTCAGACAAGCGCACAGCCACTAAAACTTTACACTGTCCCACCCCAACATCTACTTGGATTAGAACGTCGGTGCCGGATGTTGTGCGTGTTTCGCGAAGAGGTCATCAAGCCAGATTTACATCGCACCCTGCATCTGCTTGGTGCGCCGGATGCTGCGCGTGTTATGTGCGAGTAGAGAACCTCATCAGCCCAGATTAACATCGCGCGCCAATCTCCTCATCTCCCCCGGCTCATCCCGCGCGGCCTTGCCTGACCTTGGCTCCGGAGATGGCGCGGCTTCAGCCGAGCCCGGCGGAGGAACCGGCCGGGATGGCCAGGGAAGGAGGCTATACAGGACGAGGGTTGGGAGCAATCTTACATTGGGTCTATGTATATTTTTAGGTGCATATTTAATCTGATAATGTTTGTAAAGCAGGCAGATATGCCTCAGGAGGAAGCATAATAATGATTGAAAGACCTTCATTGTGCATTCATGCCCCGAGGGGCTAGGTACAGGTCGTCTAACTTAACACATGGAACATACAAGGACATAATACAACAATACAAGCTGTAAACATATAGTGTAGACAAAACGTGTTATTAAACTAAGCTAGTCCAGTAGAGTCGACTTCCTCTCGCTTCTTTGTACATAATGTACGTACGTCACACACCTTCCGTGCAGCCGAGCTGATTATGGATATGGCAGTAATAAAGCATCAAAGTTACATCAACTACCATTTACACATGTTATAGCCGCGTCTCTGTCAGAAACGGGGGGGGGGGGGCACCCGAAAAAGCAGGTATTCTCCTGACCGGGCCTTCCTTTGCCGCCCAGCCTGTGTTACAACAACTCTCACTGCCGGCGGCTGATTGGGCCCTCTCCCGTGATTTAGTCACGGCTACTTTGTCGCCATCCTCTGTGACCTTGAAGTCCTCCCTCCACGACCTTGACCTCTGCACCCTGCTGCCTCGTGACGTCAGGGACCACCCATACAATACAATGTATCACATTACAGTTTCCGATAAAGCATGTTCCCTTTGTCGGTCCGTGGATGGAGTACAGATCCGGGCCCGGGCGGGCTGGAGCCTGGAGAGGCTTCAAGCAGATGTGAGGAGGAGAGATGTACATTTTATTCATCTGACGCACAGCCAGTAGGTACGTTACCCATCTGAGTATTGAGGCTGTTGTAGTGCCTTTTAACATGCTCGAGGCACCTCTTGGAACACGGCGGAACCCCCATTTTACGTCCCTTCCGAATGCAGCTTCAACCAGGATGCCCTTCCCCGGATTCCAACCTGGCAACGTGCTTCTGTGCATGTCCAACAGTCCAGAGAAACGGGACGGACAGGAGACATTACGACCTCCCCTCCCCCATCTGCTTGGAGACTAACGGCGGGAAACAGTTCACTGCGCGCCGCGCATCTGCTTGGAGACTAACGGCGGGAGTTATGGGGCGGGTGATGGGAGAACAGTTCTCTGCGCGCCGCGCATCTGCTTGGAGACTAACGGCGGGAAACAGCTCTCTGCGCGCCGCGCATCTGCTTGGAGACTAACGGCGGGAGTTATGGGGTGGGTGATGGGGAAGCAGTTCTCTGCGCGCCGCGCGGTTTTATAGGACGACATATCGATTCTTCCGTTCTACATAACATGGAACAAAACAGGCCTGTAATATAAACGCACAGAGCCGGCGGGGGAAACCCGCAGCGGTTTGATACTGCGGA
>CM068866.1:43981877-44066877 GCA_035149815.1 Branchiostoma lanceolatum
AGCTACTAGGAATGACGCGCGGTATCACATTTTCCAGGAATATTACCCACATATACAGGATTTTCAAAATTTGCTACCGAAGCACCCGTGAAGATGTATTGATATTTCCCGGGGAAACCTCTAACAGCCGCACGTTTTGCTACAGAAGAGACCGTGGAAAATTAAATTCCAGGAATAAGTAAGCACGCGCTTTACGCTACAGATGAGACAGTTAATAAAGGAAAGGTTCCTTTTAAAGTAGGCACACATGTTGTAGAATCGGAGAGAATTGTTTTCTCGGCCATGCTCCCTTGCAAGCCTGTTTGCCGGGAAGGGAAGTTATTTTCCGGGTGGTTATCCCGCTATCTGGTGTCCTTGGTCAGACAGGCCGGTTCAGCGGCTGCCTCGCCGCCGGCAGCGCAACAGACAAATCAATGCCTCACTGTTCAAACGCAAGCCTCACGGCTGCCTCCAATTCACCTCGCTAATGCACTCGGCAACAAACCCTTGAACAAACTTCATGGTTCCGTGCGCATCCTGCCTGAGCTGCAGGAACGTCGCGAGGCGAGGATTCTCCGTGCGTGAACAGGATTATTACTGATTCCTGGTACCCGGTGTTTCTCAGGCTTATTACTGATTCCCGGTACCCGGCGTTTCTCAGGCAATCTTGACTCGGTGGGTTCGAAACGCGCGCATCATCCGCCACGCCGACTCCTCTTCTACGCACAATCAATCATGCTCTTCGGCATGGGTGCCTTTTTTCTACCTGCTCTTCGGCATGGGTGCCTTTTTTCTACCTGCTCTTCGGCATGGGTGCCTTTTTTCTACCTGCTCTTCGGCATGGGTGCCTTTTTTCTACCTGCTCTTCGGCATGGGTGCCTTTTTTCTACCTACTCTTCAGCATGAGTGCCTTTTGTCTACCTGCTCAGCGTGTTTCGCTACCAATCGGCTGGCAGAAAGCGACATGCGCGATCGGATGGGAGGGTATTATGGTTGATCAGTCAGCGGTGCTATCTCATCATTTAATGGTTTTGTAGTAAGCATTAAGAAATAAACTTGTAGGTGACCCGTGCCGATGCTTGCCTTTACATCCGCTCTTCGCGCCGAGCGGCGGTAAGGTACAGGCGGCTCCGCTGGTGACGGAGAGCTGGAGTATTCCGGCTGGATGGACCCACCACTTCCGCTCAGCGTCACTCCGGGATCCGGTCCGCAGGAAATAACCAAGTTACAACCCGGAACTTTAATTTGTTGTACCGAACGCGTTAGCACACAAATCACAGTACCTGCACGCACAGATATACACGTCAGGACACAAACTACCTGCACGCACAGATATGCCGAAGTACAGCCAGTAGGTACCCATCTGAGTAATGAAGATTTTGCAGTGCCTTTTACGTGGTCGAGGCACCTCCTCGAACACGGGATCCCCATTTTACGTCCCTTCCGAAAGACCATTGCAGCTCCAACCAGGATGCCCAGCCAGACCCGGAGGAGTTGCAGGTAACATATTTCATTTCCGCTGATTCATGACTTTTTGCCTTTTCTACAGGTGACGTCATGAGACCTCCCCACAAGTCGTCTCCATCTGCGCGGTGATTGGTCGGCCTGGGATAGCCGACATCTGCCCTGTGATCGACATCTGCCCTGTAATTGGTCGGCCTTGGATAGCCGATATCTGCCCTGTGATTGGTCGGCCTGGGATAGCAGACATCTGCCCTGTGATCGGTCGGCCTGGGAAGGCAGACATCTGCCCTGTGATTGGTCGGCCTGGGGCAGCAGACATTTGCCCTGTGATTGGTCGGCCTGGGACAGCAGACATCTGCCCTGTGATTGGCCGCCCTTCTATAGCAGGCATCTGCCCTGTGATTGGTCGGCCTAGGACAGCAAACATCTGCCCGGTGATTGGCCTGCTACTTGACTCCTCACACTGATTGCGTTGGCCGGATACTTGACTCCTCACACGTGATTCCGTTGGCCGGATACTTGACTCCTCACACGTGATTCCGTTGGCCGGATACTTGAATCCTCATACGTGATTCCGTTGGCCGGATACTTGACTCCTCACACGTGACTCCGTTGGCCGGATACTTGACTCCTCACACGTGATTCCGTTGGCCGGATACTTGACTCCTCACACGTGACTCCGTTGACCGGATACTTGACTCCTCACACGTGATTCCGTTGGCCTGCTACTTGACTCCTCATATGTGATTCCGTTGGCCGGATACTTGACTCCTTACGCGTGATTCCGTTGGCCGGACACTTGAATCCTCATACGTGATTCCGTTGGCCGGACACTTGACTCCTCACACGTGATTCCGTTGGCCGGACACTTGACTCCTCATATGTGATTCCGTTGGCCGGATACTTGACTCCTCACACGTGATTCCGTTGGCCGGATACTTGACTCCTCACACGTGATTCCGTTGGCCGGATACTTGACTCCTCATATGTGATTCCGTTGGCCGGATACTTGACTCCTCACACGTGATTCCGTTGGCCGGATACTTGACTCCTCACACGTGATTCCGTTGGCCGGATACTTGACTCCTCATATGTGATTCCGTTGGCCGGATACTTGACTCCTCACACGTGATTCCGTTGGCCGGATACTTGACTCCTCACACGTGATTCCGTTGGCCGGATACTTGAATCCTCATACGTGATTCCGTTGGCCGGATACTTGACTCCTCACACGTGACTCCGTTGGCCGGATACTTGACTCCTCACACGTGATTCCGTTGGCCGGATACTTGACTCCTCACACGTGACTCCGTTGACCGGATACTTGACTCCTCACACGTGATTCCGTTGGCCTGCTACTTGACTCCTCATATGTGATTCCGTTGGCCGGATACTTGACTCCTTACGCGTGATTCCGTTGGCCGGACACTTGAATCCTCATACGTGATTCCGTTGGCCGGACACTTGACTCCTCACACGTGATTCCGTTGGCCGGACACTTGACTCCTCATATGTGATTCCGTTGGCCGGATACTTGACTCCTCACACGTGATTCCGTTGGCCGGATACTTGACTCCTCACACGTGATTCCGTTGGCCGGATACTTGACTCCTCATATGTGATTCCGTTGGCCGGATACTTGACTCCTCACACGTGATTCCGTTGGCCGGATACTTGACTCCTCACACGTGATTCCGTTGGCCGGATACTTGACTCCTCATATGTGATTCCGTTGGCCGGATACTTGACTCCTCACACGTGATTCCGTTGGCCGGATACTTGACTCCTCACACGTGATTCCGTTGGCCGGATACTTGACTCCTCATATGTGATTCCGTTGGCCGGATACTTGACTCCTCACACGTGATTCCGTTGGCCGGATACTTGACTCCTCACACGTGATTCCGTTGGCCGGATACTTGACTCCTCATATGTGATTCCGTTGGCCGGATACTTGACTCCTCACACGTGATTCCGTTGGCCGGATACTTGACTCCTCACACGTGATTCCGTTGGCCTGCTACTTGACTCCTCATATGTGATTCCGTTGGCCGGATACTTGACTCCTCACACGTGATTCCGTTGGCCGGATACTTGACTCCTCACACGTGATTCCGTTGGCCGGATACTTGACTCCTCACACGTGACTCCGTTGACCGGATACTTGACTCCTCACACGTGATTCCGTTGGCCTGCTACTTGACTCCTCATATGTGATTCCGTTGGCCGGATACTTGACTCCTTACGCGTGATTCCGTTGGCCGGACACTTGAATCCTCATACGTGATTCCGTTGGCCGGACACTTGACTCCTCACACGTGATTCCGTTGGCCGGACACTTGACTCCTCATATGTGATTCCGTTGGCCGGATACTTGACTCCTCACACGTGATTCCGTTGGCCGGATACTTGACTCCTCACACGTGATTCCGTTGGCCTGATACTTGACTCCTCACACGTGATTCCGTTGGCCGGATACTTGACTCCTCATACGTGATTACGTTGGCCGGATACTTGACTCCTCACACGTGATTCCGTTGGCCGGATACTTGACTCCTCATATGTGATTCCTTTGGCCGGATACTTGACTCCTCACACGTGACTCCGTTGACCAGATACTTGACTCCTCAACACGAGTCGAACAGTACTGATAGCTGTGTAAGTGTGTAGTACACCTTACCGTGCTGTGATAACAGTGTAAGTGTGTAG
The DNA here is from genome assembly GCA_035149815.1 of Branchiostoma lanceolatum. Taxonomy (NCBI): domain Eukaryota; kingdom Metazoa; phylum Chordata; class Leptocardii; order Amphioxiformes; family Branchiostomatidae; genus Branchiostoma; species Branchiostoma lanceolatum. The sequence goes on from CM068866.1 coordinate 43,986,030, forward strand.
TACACCACTGTGATAACTGTGTAAGTGTGTAGTACACCGCGCTGTGATAACTGTGTAAGTGTGTAGTACACCGCGCTGTGATAACTGTGTTAGTGTGTAGTACACCGCTGTGATAACTGCGTAAGTGTGTTGTACACCGCTGTGATAACTGTGTAAGTAGATTAGAGATACCGAACGCTCAGCTGATACGGCATGTTGTAATTCCTGTCACTCCGGCTCGGCTGGGACGGCATGTTGTAATTCACTCCGATCCATGCTGAGGAATTAACCTGACCTTGAAACGGCTCATTCCGCGTTTCCGATAAACTTGACCCCGAGGACCACCCGCGGCCTTCGGCGGTCACGTGACGGTAACAAGGGAGACGTGGTGCGTTATGCAAAATGGGTTCCGGCCAGACGTCCTAGCGTGACGCACCGCTCAGTAGCTCCAACGTCTGATAACTGCGATATCGTTTGTATCTCGGGACATCAGACTATATACAAGTCAATATATCTCTACCATTTCTTGCAAAAGAAATCGTAAGTTCTTACACAAACAATTGGTGCTATGCATTACCAAGTATGTTCCGTATAGATTGATTCACTCAGATAGAATATCGTCGTGTTTGTTCTTGAGTTATATAAAAATATTTGGCAATGCTAAAAGCAAAGGGGTAGATATTAGTCTTTATGCTTGATACTGTTCAAGAACTCGCCATACTTGTACCCAATAGAATTGTTGTGCAATAAAGTTTGAGTGATATGAATATGATGTATTCATTTGTTCCCTGTTAGCGCATTTCGCTAGTTTTTCCTCTGAGATGGATTTTTTGGAAGTTTCGCCCTCCCGGTAGATTGGTGTGTGTGTGCGCGCGCGCGTGTGTGTGTGTGTGTGTGTGTCGTAGATGACGTAGCGGTCTGTGCGCGTCACGTGACAATAGCGGGGGGGGGGGGGTCAGGGGTCGATGCTGCCGTTTCCGACGGTTGTTTGGGGAGGCGACGGGAACAAAGAGCCGGCTGTTTGCGGTGCTCCTGTCTCCTGTTTGCCGGGTCACGGCGGTATGTTTGACCTGAAACTGGACACCTGCAGGTCGGTCTCACCTGGTGAAGCACGCACAGGTAAGGCTGTTTGCCTCACCTGGTGGAACAGGTAAGGCTGTTTGTCTCCCCTGGTGGAACAGGTAAGGCTGTTTGTCTCACCTGGTGGTGTCTGGAAGCATGCTCTTGAACGGCAGCCTGATCATCACACACACACACACACACACACACACACACACACACACACACACACACACACACACACACACACACATAGAATCGGACATCTAGTCAATCACATTCTGTTTCTGTGTTTCAAGTACAAGAATGAAATACTACCGCCCTTGTGAAGAAACATAGGAATAAGAAGACCAAACTCCGTCTGCAGACCGCAGTTCCGTTACCATGGCAACTGGTATTAAAGGGTACGTCATGAGGGGAGACAACAGCAGCCCTTTGTTGGCGGCTCGTTACCCGCTCGGAGTGGAGCTGGCTGCTGGGCAGGCTGGAGGTTCCGAGGGCCGCGGGAACTTCAGCCGGAGTTTTGTGGGACTTACGGGCTATTTAAATGGCGGGAAGACAATAGCTGAATGTTCGTTACGTCATGAGCTGTTTCCAAGGCAACGACCTGAGCCCACTTTCCCAGTCGTTGGAAGCTCATGAGCAAAGACGTTGAATGCACATCAACAGCTCAAGCCTTTTCAGGAAAACGGTAACTCAAGACAAGACGCGACAAGCAGCTGTCTTCGTACTTATTGAAGTTAGTTCGTAGCTGAAAACCTCGTAGCTTGAGAGGAGTCCCGACAATGTGCAGGGGGGGGGGTCACGTGTGGGTTACTCAGGTAGTTATGTAGCACCAGGCGAACCTGCCTGCCGTATACGTGGTAAATAACTTTCGAACGTTGCCGGGCCCAGACGTGCGTGAACAGGGCCGTGTCACGTGGTAAATAACTTCCGAACGTCACCAGGCCCAGACGTCAGATGTGTGTGAACAGGGGCATGTAGGATTGACGTCAGCGCCCTGGAATGTGTGGGGTCGGCGGCACGTGCCCAGGCATAAAGTCGCCTTTCTTAGGGCGAACAACGGAGAACACAACTGGCCACTAGCCTGGAACCAGACTCGCCACACTGAAACACGACTCGCCACACTGGAACACGACTCGCCACACTGAAACACGACTCGTCACTAGCCTGGAACACGACTCGTCACTAGCCAGACGTGCCCGTCTTGCTGATGTGCTCGTTCCCAGAACTAGCCATGGTGCTGCTCTGCTCGTTCCCAGACCCGGCCATAGTGCTGATCTGCTCGTTCCCAGTCCCGTCCATAGTGCTGATCTGCTCGTTCCCAGGCCCGTCCATAGTGCTGATCTGCTCGTTCCCAGGCCCGGCCATAGTGCTGATCTGCTCGTTCCCAGGCCCGGCCATAGTGCTGATCTGCTCGTTCCCAGGCCAGACCATGATGCTGATTTGCTTTTCACAAGAACTCAACACGATAATGGTCGACAGAGGAAGGCAAAACAAAACAATTCAAGTCCACCCTTATATGACGTAGCACAAGTTAGCACACCATTGCGTCACCGTCACGTGCCCATCGCGTGTTTCAGGAGCCGGTGGACAACGCGGTTGACCTTGTGGATCTGGGCTCTGACGATCCCGTTCCTGTAACTCCTGCGGTTCAGGAGAACCTCAGCAGACATGTTCTTACTGAACACCCTATCCGCCGTTTAGGCCCCTTCATCAGTAAAGACTTGCTGCGCTGCGGAGAAGATCCCGCGTGAGTCCCGGACTCGTGCCGCAGGTTCCAGATACGCCGCCCTTTCCGTCTGCACATGCGCATCGCTGTCATCTCTAATCCCGGACAGGTTCCCGCGCTCGGCAAGCCTGCCCATGATCCTCTGCGGCTCTCCGTAAGCCCGTCAGCGGCTGCTCCGCCGAGGTCCGCGCCGCGCATTTCACGTGCAGCGGATCGAAGAATGGAGTGAATTATGGCATTATGCCGTCCGCCAGATAAGGCACGGCAATTTCTTGGCCCATAGCTTCTGCGATGGGGACTCCGATAGAGGCTCGGCGGGCGAGTATCATGTCCGGGCGCGCGGATGTGACGCGGCGCCGCGTGATTACAAATCCCGCGTGTGGGGCACTACCGCGAGACGTGACGAGAATACGTGCCGCGCGGGGAACAGGCGGGAGCTACATCTCCAAGCAGATGGGGGGGGGGGGGGGGTCGGTACGGCGGGAGCCGCGGGACGCACCGGGGCAGGTATCTCCAAGCAGATGGGAGGCGGCAGGAGTTATGGCGGGACGCACCGGGTATCTCCAAGCAGATGGGATGCGGCAGGAGTTATGGCGGGACGCACCGGGTATCTCCAAGCAGATGGGATGCGGCAGGAGTTATGGCGGGACGCACCGGGTATCTCCAAGCAGATGGGAGGCGGCAGGAGTTATGGCGGGACGCACCGGGGCAGGTATCTCCAAGCAGATGGGAGACGGCAGGAGTTATGGTGGGACGCACCGGGGCAGGTATCTCCAAGCAGATGGGAGGCGGCAGGAGTTATGGCGGGACGCACCGGGGCAGGTATCTCCAAGCAGATGGGAGGCGGCAGGAGTTATGGTGGGACGCACCGGGGCAGGTATTTCCAAGCAGATGGGAGGCGGCAGGAGTTATGGCGGGAAGCAAGGAGTAGTAACCACGGGCAGGGGGCCGTAACCACAGGCGGGGGGGGGGGGGGGCAGTAACCAACTGTAATTAACTAACCACAACACATGGTAGTGCCTTATACATTAACACGGGCGTTATTAACTAACCGCAGCACATGTCAGCGCCTTATACATTAACACGGGCGTTATTAACTAACCACCGCACATGGTAGTGCCTTGTACATTAACACGGGTGTTTGTTCTAAGCTCGGCGCGCTGAAAGGCACCCCGAGGACATATTGATTCCCGACTAGTATCCAGTCTTACGGAGCCGGTTTAGAACCGCAAACCTCGCTGGCCCAGAAACGAGTCCTGAAAGCTCCCGACTTAATCCTGCTCGTCTCGGAGGGAGATTAATGCGCTCATGAAAGCCATGTTTTATGCGCCGTGGCCGCGAGCGGTGCGCGCGGAAACATATTCCGGCCATAACCATCTGTATCTGTCTTCCGTGCGGAGCAACAGGTGGGGGAGGATGTCTAACTCGGCAGAGGGGAGACGGATATCTGCTAGTGGAACGTCTCTGTCTACAGGACATATTAACACCGGCCACGTGCTCGCCGCGCGATCTGTCATAGTGTTTAACACTGGCGCTGCGCTCGCCGCGCGATCTGTCATAGCGTCTGCCCTGATCCCCCTCTCTTCCCGCGAGCCGTTCCTTCCAACGACTTACCGGGAAGCAGATCCCGAGGCCGATAAGGGACAAATGGCCATTTTCTGCACTTTCGGGCCGCACAGATATCGGGGTGGTCTCAAGATGGCTTCACTCTTGTTTCTGGACAGTCAAACCCTATAATTCACGACCGCATTAAGGTGTTCTTGGAGTGAAAGTGAAAATGGGAAGGTGTGATGGCAAGTAGTCGCCACAAAAAAGCCCGTCGGGCGTTTTCTTCATCATGACCACCGATCTGAGGAGCAACTGCCCGGCGTCTTGCCGCATTCTTAGGAGGGTCTCAGGAGTTGGAGGCGCTGCGAACCCGCCAGTCTCTCTCTCAGGAGTTGGAGGCGCTGCGAACCCGCCCCCCCCAGTCTCTCTCTCAGGAGTTGGAGGCGCTGCGATCAGGCGCGTTACCTCTTCATTAGCGCCGGAGTGACCGCAGAGCCGCCAGCTCAGCTCAGCCCTCGTGTCACCAGATAACCGCGGAGATGCGACTGTCAGGCTTCCGCTGCCCGGACGATGGATTTACAGCAACTTTTGTTTTCCGGGAAGTTTTAAGCGCAGTTCTTGACTTTGCGGAGTTGATCATGTGCTCGTTCCGGGTGCCCTTGGTCGTTGCTATAATCCCAGCGATCCTTCACGTGGCAGATAAAGAAAGGATCTTCAGTGGCGGCCATATTTCTCCCTTATCAGGCGCGTTAACGCGGCTATTCCCGCGGTATCAGCGAGACTTCCAGCCGGCTGATCAATAGCGCGGCCGGGGAGAGGAGACTCGCGCTAATGGCTTCGACTTCGGGCAAGTTGCGACTGGAGTGAGGGGGGGGGGCAACTTTCGTGTCATCTGTTGAACTCTGGGAACATGAGGGGAGGGGCAACTTTCGTGTCATCTGTTGAACTCTGGGAACATGAGGGGAGGGGCAACTTTCGTGTCATCTGTTGAACTTCGGGGAACATGAGGGGAGAAGGGGCAACGTTCGTGTCATCTGTTGAACTTCGTGGAACATAAGGGGAGGAAGGGAGGGGCAACTTTTAACGGTATCTGTTAAACTTTGGGGAACTTTAGGGGACAAAGTTCAACAGATAGCGGTACAAGTTGCCAGTCCCTTCCTCCCCTAATGTTCTCCAAAGTTCAACAGATAACGTTACAGTCGATCGTCCTGGGCTGATGCTGGTGAGGCTGGGATTCAAACCCCGAACCGCTAGCCCGGGTGAGGCTGGGACTCAAACTCCGAACCGCTAGCCCAGGCGATCGTGGGACTCAAACTCCGAACCGATAGCCCAGGTGAGGCTGGGACTCAAACCCCGAACCGTTAGCCCAGGCGAGGCTGGGACTCAAACCCCGAACCGTTAGCCCAGGCGAGGCTGGGACTCAAACTCTGAACCGTTAGCCCAGGTGAGGCTGGGACTCAAACCCCAAACCGCTAGCCCAGGTGAGGCTGGGACTCAAACTCCGAACCGCTAGCCCAGGCGATCGTGGGACTCAAACTCTGAACCGCTAGCCCAGGCGAGGCTGGGACTCAAACCCCGAGCCGCTAGCCCAGGTGAGGCTGGGACTCAAACCCCGAACCGCTAGCCCAGGTGAGGCTGGGGTTCAAACCCCGAACCGCTAGTCCAGGCGAGGCTGGGACTCAAACCCCGAACCGCTAGCCCAGGTGAGGCTGGGGTCCTAACCCCGAACCGCTAGCCCAGGCGAGGCTGGGGTTCAAACCCCGAACCGCTAGCCCAGGTGAGGCTGGGACTCAAACCCCGAGCCGCTAGCCCAGGTGAGGCTGGGGTTCAAACCCCGAACCGCTAGCCCAGGCGAGGCTGGGACTCAAACCCCGAACCGCTAGCCCAGGTGAGGCTGGGACTCAAACCCCGAACCGCTAGCCCAGGCGATCGTGGGACTCAAACCCCGAACCGCTAGCCCAGGTGAGGCTGGGACTCAAAACCCCGAACCGCTAGCCCAGGCGAGGCTGGGACTCAAACTCCGAACCGCTAGCCCAGATGAGGCTGGGACTCAAACCCCGAACCGCTAGCCCAGGTGAGGCTGGGACTCGAACTCTGAACCGTTAGTCCAGGTGAGGCTGGGACTCAAACTCTGAACCGTTAGCCCGATGAGGCTGGGACTCAAACCCCGAACCGTTAGCCCAGGTGAGGCTGGGACTCGAACTCTGAACCGCTAGCCCAGGTGAGGCTGGGTTCAAACTCCGAACCGCTAGCCCAGGTGAGGCTGGGACTCGAACTCTGAACCGTTAGTCCAGGTGAGGCTGGGACTCAAACTCCGAACCGCTAGCCCAGATGAGGCTGGGACTCAAACCCCGAACCGTTAGCCCAGGTGAGGCTGGGACTCAAACTCCGAACCGTTAGCCCAGGTGAGGCTGGGTTCAAACTCCGAACCGCTAGCCCAGGTGAGGCTGGGACTCGAACTCTGAACCGCTAGCCCAGGTGAGGCTGGGACTCGAACTCTGAACCGTTAGCCCAGGCGAGGCTGGGACTCAAACTCTGAACCGTTAGCCCAGGTGAGGCTGGGACTCAAACTCCGAACCGCTAGCCCAGATGAGGCTGGGACTCAAACCCCGAACCGCTAGCCCAGGTGAGGCTGGGACTCGAACTCTGAACCGTTAGTCCAGGCGAGGCTGGGACTCGAACTCTGAACCGTTAGCCCAGGTGAGGCTGGGTTCAAACTCCGAACCGCTAGCCCAGGTGAGGCTGGGACTCGAACTCTGAACCGCTAGCCCAGGTGAGGCTGGGACTCGAACTCTGAACCGTTAGCCCAGGCGAGGCTGGGACTCAAACTCTGAACCGTTAGCCCAGGCGAGGCTGGGACTCAAACTCCGAACCGCTAGCCCAGATGAGGCTGGGACTCAAACCCCGAACCGCTAGCCCAGGTGAGGCTGGGACTCGAACTCTGAACCGTTAGTCCAGGTGAGGCTGGGTTCAAACTCCGAACCGCTAGCCCAGGTGAGGCTGGGACTCGAACTCTGAACCGTTAGCCCAGGCGAGGCTGGGACTCAAACTCTGAACCGTTAGCCCAGGTTAGGCTGGGACTCGAACTCCGAACTGCTAGCCCAGGTGAGGGTGGGGTTTTAACCCCGAACCGCCTGCCCAGGTGCGGCTGGGACTCAAACCCCGAACCGCTAGCCCAGGTGAGACTGGGACTCAAACCCCGAACCGCCAGTCCCGGAGAAGGCCGCTGGCCGCTGGTCACGCCGGGCTCCCGCCGTCCGACAACCGTCCCGAACACGTCCATGGGCAGGGAGGGGTAATTCATCCTACTCGCCGGTGGCTAATTTGGGATAATATCTTGAATTGACCTCACAACCCGACGTGAATAATATAAGTAAACTTCTGGCCGTCTGCCAGGCCTCGGTGCCGTGAAGACGGTGCTTTATGTCCGGCCTCCCGCAGTTAGCCCGCCGCGGAAGATGAGTGATGACCCCGCCAGGGAGGGTGGGTGATGGGCACGCCCCCCCCCCCCCCGCCCTTGCCAGGCTGCCGAATCGCCGTTACCCCCGCCGCGGGGGGTGGGTGCTGGACACGACCACCCCCCCCCCCCCGGCCAGGCCGCCGAACCGCCGTTACCCCGCCGCGGAGGGTGACTGATGCCCCCCCCTCCCCCGGCCAGGCCGCCCAACCGCCAAGGTCCACTGCTGATCGCATCGCCCGTTAGGAGCCGCCTCGCCAGCCCGTCGCCAGGAAAGTCGTTGGGAGCGGCAATGGCCCGTTAAGGAGAGCAGCGCTTTATTCTCCGGCCGCCACGGACCGTTTTCCCGCGCGATGAGGCATCCACAGATCTTAACACGGACTCATTGAACACATTTCAGGACTTAGCGCCCGTATTGACGGAATGTTCAAGTCGCGCCATTCACTTTCATTCAGCGATGTCTTATTTCTGACTCGGCCTCGTTGTGAGCTGCGGCGGGCGTCAATGTTATCGCAGGTTCTCCCGTCGCAGCCGGGCCGCAATCTCCTTACAACGCCGCGGCCCATTGTAGGCTGCATTGTGCTGCTCGTCATGCTACACAGATCTTAGCGCCGGGATGCTCGTGCTATCTCCGGCTATGCTTTATAGCGGCCGATCCACCCACGTATCGTCAGATGGGCGATAAGGTGTGGATGTAGAAGTGAGCTGCAATCGATATGGGCCTGGGTGGGTCAGGACTAGCAAAGTGGGGCCTGGGTGGGTCAGAGCTAGCGAAGGTGGGCCTGGCTGGGTCTTGACTAGCATAGTGGGGCCTGGGTGGGTCAGGACTAGCATAGTGGGGCCTGGGTGGGTCAGGATTAGCAAGTGAGGCCTGGGTGGGTCAGGGCTAGCGAAGGTGGGCCTGAGAGTCAGCCCGGCAGCAGAGAGTCAGCCCGGCAGCAGAGAGTCAGTCCGACAGCAGAGTGTCATTCCTACAGCAGAGAGTCAGTCCCTCAGCAGAGAGTCAGTTCGACAGCAGAGAGTCAGTCCCTCAGCAAAGAGTCAGGCCGTCAGCAGCGAGTCAGTCCGACAGCAGAGAGTCAGTCCGACAGCAGAGAGTCAGTCCGACAGCAGAGAGTCAGGCCGTCCGTCCCGGACAGCAGAGAGTCAGTCCGACAGCAGAGAGTCAGGCCGACAGCAGTGAGTCAGTCCGACAGCAGTGAGTCAGTCCGACAGCAGAGAGTCAGTCCGACAGCAGAGAGTCAGCCCGATAGCAGTGAGTCAGTCCGACAGCAGAGAGTCAGTCCGACAGCAGTGAGTCAGTCCGTCCGTCCCTGACAGCAAAGTGGCAGTCCGTCCGTCCCTGACAGCAGAGAGTTAGTCCGACAGCAGAGAGTCAGTCCGACAGCAGAGAGTCAGTCCTACAGCAGAGAGTCAGTCCGTCCGTCCCGGACAGCAGCGAGTCTGTCCTACAGCAGAGAGTCAGTCCGTCCGTCCCGGACAGCAGAGAGTCAGTCCGTCAGCAGCGAGTCAGTCCGTCCGTCCCGGACAGCAGCGAGTCAGTCCTACAGCAGAGAGTCAGTCCTACAGCAGAGAGTCAGTCCTACAGCAGAGAGTCAGTCCGTCCGTTCCGGACAGCAGAGAGTCAGTCCGACAGCAGAGAGTCAGTCCTACAGCAGAGAGTCAGTCCTAAGGCAGAGAGTCAGTCCGACAGCAGAGAGTCAGTCCGACAGCAGAGAGTCAGCCCGATAGCAGTGAGTCAGTCCGACAGCAGAGAGTCAGTCCGACAGCAGTGAGTCAGTCCGACAGCAGAGAGTCAGTCCGCCCGTCCAAGACAGCAGAGAGCCAGTCCGACAGCAGAGTGTCAGTCCGACAGCAGAGTGTCAGTCCGACAGCAGAGAGTCAGTCCGACAGCAGAGAGTCAGCCCGATAGCAGAGAGTCAGTCCTACAGCAGAGAGTCAGTCCGTCCGTCCCGGACAGCAGAGAGTCAGTCCCTCAGCAGAGAGTCAGTCCGACAGCAGAGAGTCAGTCCGACAGCAGAGAGTCAGTCCGACAGCAGAGAGTCAGTCCGACAGCAGAGAGTCAGCCCGATAGCAGTGAGTCAGTCCGACAGCAGAGAGTCAGTCCGACAGCAGTGAGTCAGTCCGACAGCAGAGAGTCAGTCCGCCCGTCCAAGACAGCAGAGAGCCAGTCCGACAGCAGAGTGTCAGTCCGACAGCAGAGTGTCAGTCCGACAGCAGAGAGTCAGTCCGACAGCAGAGAGTCAGCCCGATAGCAGAGAGTCAGTCCTACAGCAGAGAGTCAGTCCGTCCGTCCCGGACAGCAGAGAGTCAGTCCCTCAGCAGAGAGTCAGTCCGACAGCAGAGAGTCAGTCCGACAGCAGAGTGTCAGTCCGACAGCAGAGAGTCAGTCCGACAGCAGAGAGTCAGCCCGATAGCAGTGAGTCAGTCCGACAGCAGAGAGTCAGTCCGACAGCAGTGAGTCAGTCCGACAGCAGAGAGTCAGTCCGCCCGTCCAAGACAGCAGAGAGCCAGTCCGACAGCAGAGAGTCAGTCCGACAGCAGAGAGTCAGTCCGACAGCAGAGAGTCAGCCCGATAGCAGAGAGTCAGTCCTACAGCAGAGAGTCAGTCCGACAGCAGAGAGTCAGTCCGACAGCAGAGAGTCAGTCCGACAGCAGAGAGTCAGCCCGATAGCAGAGAGTCAGTCCTACAGCAGAGAGTCAGTCCGTCCGTCCCGGACAGCAGAGAGTCAGTCCCTCAGCAGAGAGTCAGTCCGACAGCAGAGAGTCAGTCCGACAGCAGAGAGTCAGTCCGACAGCAGAGAGTCAGCCCGATAGCAGAGTGTCAGCCCGTCCGTCCCTGACAGCAAAGTGGCAGTCCGTCCGTCCCTGACAGCAGAGAGTTAGTCCGACAGCAGAGAGTCAGTCCGACAGCAGAGAGTCAGTCCTACAGCAGAGAGTCAGTCCGTCCGTCCCGGACAGCAGCGAGTCTGTCCTACAGCAGAGAGTCAGTCCGTCCGTCCCGGACAGCAGAGAGTCAGTCCGTCAGCAGCGAGTCAGTCCGTCCGTCCCGGACAGCAGCGAGTCAGTCCTACAGCAGAGAGTCAGTCCTACAGCAGAGAGTCAGTCCTACAGCAGAGAGTCAGTCCGTCCGTTCCGGACAGCAGAGAGTCAGTCCGACAGCAGAGAGTCAGTCCTACAGCAGAGAGTCAGTCCTAAGGCAGAGAGTCAGTCCGTCCGTCCCGGACAGCAGAGAGTCAGTCCGTCAGCAGAGAGTCAGTCAGACAGCAGAGAGTCAGTCCGTCAGCAGAGAGTCAGTCAGACAGCAGAGAGTCAGTCCTACAGCAGAGAGTCAGTCCGTCAGCAGAGAGTCAGTCAGACAGCAGAGAGTCAGTCCTACAGCAGAGAGTCAGTCCGACAGCAGAGAGTCAGCCCGTCCGTCCCAGACAGCAGAAAGTCAATCCGACAGCAGAGAGTCAGTCCTTCAGCAGAGAGTCAGGCCGACAGCAGAGAGTCAGTCCGACAGCAGAGAGTCAATCCGACAGCAGAGAGTAAATCCGACAGCAGAGAGTCAGTCCGACAGCAGAGAGTCAGTCCGACAGCAGAGAGTCAGTCCGACAGCAGAGAGTCAATCCGACAGCAGAGAGTCAAACCGACAGCAGAGAGTCAGTCCGACAGCAGAGAGTCAGTCCGACAGCAGAGAGTCAATCCGACAGCAGAGTGTCAATCCGACAGCAGAGAGTCAATCCGACAGCAGAGAGTCAGTCCGACAGCAGAGAGTCAGCCCGATAGCAAAGTGTCAGCCCGTCCGTCCCTGACAGCAGAGTGGCAGTCCGTCCGTCCCTGACAGCAGAGAGTTAGTCCGACAGCAGAGAGTCAGTCCGTCAGCAGCGAGTCAGTCCGTCCGTCCCGGACAGCAGCGAGTCAGTCCGTCCGTTCCGTACAGCAGAGAGTCAGTCCGACAGCAGAGAGTCAGTCCTACAGCAGAGAGTCAGTCCTACAGCAGAGAGTCAGTCCTACAGCAGAGAGTCAGTCCTACAGCAGAGAGTCAGTCCGTCCGTCCCGGACAGCAGAGAGTCTGTCCTACAGCAGAGAGTCAATCCGACAGCAGAGTGTCAATCCGACAGCAGAGAGTCAATCCGACAGCAGAGAGTCAGTCCGACAGCAGAGAGTCAGCCCGATAGCAAAGTGTCAGCCCGTCCGTCCCTGACAGCAGAGTGGCAGTCCGTCCGTCCCTGACAGCAGAGAGTTAGTCCGACAGCAGAGAGTCAGTCCGTCAGCAGCGAGTCAGTCCGTCCGTCCCGGACAGCAGCGAGTCAGTCCGTCCGTTCCGGACAGCAGAGAGTCAGTCCGACAGCAGAGAGTCAGTCCTACAGCAGAGAGTCAGTCCTACAGCAGAGAGTCAGTCCGACAGCAGAGAGTCAGTCCTACAGCAGAGAGTCAGTCCGTCCGTCCCGGACAGCAGCGAGTCAGTCCGTCCGTCCCGGACAGCAGAGAGTCAGTCCGTCAGCAGCGAGTCAGTCCGTCCGTCCCGGACAGCAGCGAGTCAGTCCGTCCGTTCCGGACAGCAGAGAGTCAGTCCGACAGCAGAGAGTCAGTCCGACAGCAGAGAGTCAGTCCTACAGCAGAGAGTCAGTCCGACAGCACAGAGTCAGTCCGACAGCACAGAGTCAGTCCGACAGCAGAGAGTCAGTCCGACAGCAGAGAGTCAGTCCGACAGCAGAGAGTCAGTCCTACAGCAGAGAGTCAGTCCGACAGCAGAGAGTCAGTCCTACAGCAGAGAGTCAGTCCGTCCGTCCCGGACAGCAGAGAGTCAGTCCGACAGCAGAGAGTCAGTCCGACAGCAGAGAGTCAGTCCTACAGCAGAGAGTCAGTCCGACAGCAGAGAGTCAGTCCTACAGCAGAGAGTCAGTCCGACAGCAGAGAGTCAGTCCTACAGCAGAGAGTCAGTCCGACAGCAGAGAGTCAGTCCTACAGCAGAGAGTCAGTCCGTCAGCAGAGAGTCAGTCAGACAGCAGAGAGTCAGTCAGTCCGTCCGTCCCGGACAGCAGCGAGTCAGCCCGTCAGCAGAGAGTCAGTCAGTCCGTCCGTCCCGGACAGCAGAGAGTCAGTCAGACAGCAGAGAGTCAGTCAGACAGCAGAGAGTCAGTCCGACAGCAGCGAGTCAGCCCCTGGTCTGTCCCGGATAGCAGAGAGTCAGTCCGACAGCAGAGAGTCAGTCCGCCTGTCCCGGACAGCAGAGATTAAGTCCGTCAGCAGAGAGTCAGCGCGTCCGTCCCGAACAGTAGAGAGTCAGTCAGACAGCAGCGAGTCAGTCCGACAGCAGAGAGTCAGTCCGACAGCAGCAAGCCCGCCCCTGGTCTGTCCCGGATAGCAGAGTCCGTCCGGCAGCACTGAGTCAGCCCGTCTGTCTTGTCGTGACGGACCGGCCGGCCCCGCGCAGCCCGGCGGCACCACACGCGTTCCGACCGGCCGCGTGATTTAGAATCTCGGCCCGTTCCCGCTCCTCCTTCCCGCCGTGATGTATGACGCGCCGTTGTCCCCTCCAGCGCCGTTTGGCGTTCCGCCGTTTGTCACCAGATTTTGTCTCTCCGGCAGCGCGGCGACAAACTCATCACTTTTCCCGCCAAAACCGCCCGAGGGGCGCTGCGAGAGAACTTGATTCAGTCCTATCGCCTGATTTGACGTCATTGAGCAAATCTCCTCCATCACATAATTCAATAACGACGCGCGGAGAGTGCCGACTGTCGCGCGGGACCGGGACAGCTCAGAAAGCCGGATCGGCAGTTGATAAGGCACATACACAATTAGCATAGGTAATTAGCCGTTAATGATTCTACACAGCACTTGTCACAAAGTACTCGCTCCTGGGTCTTTTTGTAGTCTCCAAGCAGAAGTCGTTACTTTCTGATGGACCGGCTTTTTAACAGCCGGCCAATCCAAGGACTGACGACTCGGACCAACTGCTGGCAGGAAGCTGCTCAGCCTGCTGATAGTGTGTATGGATGTGTGTGTGGATGTGTGCGTGTGTGTGTGTGTGCTTGTGTGTGTGCGTGTTGGGGGGGGGGGGAGCGGTATGGATGTGTTTGAGTGTGTGTGGATGGATGTGGGTGTGCATGGATGTGTGTGTGTGTGTGTGTGTGTGGGGCGGTATGAATGTGTGTGCATGTGTCGTTGTGACGGCTTGGACAAGCTGCCGGCAGAAAACTGCTGAGCCTGCTAACGGATACAAACGCGGCAGCGCCATTCGCGCAGTTCACGCAGTCATGCTCAACGGCAGGCAGAAATTGAAATGGCTTTTTTACGTTCGCTCTCCCGGCGAAACGAATGTGAACAATAGTGCAGAACTGGAGTATGACTTCCGCAGAAATGAAATTGTGTACAGAAATGGCCGCGTGAGCGTGATGGCGTTTTACCCGAGACACGTCTGTCAGGGCGATCCATTCGTTCCGCGGTTTGGGCCCGATGGGACCAATTCTTATGCCCGGGTCTCTAATGTTCGGATCCTACAGGAGGGATGGTCTCTAATGTTCGGATCCTACAGGAGGGATGGTCTCTAATGTCGGATCCTACAGGAGGGATGGTCTCCAATGTTCGGATCCTACAGGAGGGATGGTCTCCAATGTTCGGATCCTACAGGAGGGATGGTCTCCAATGTTCGGATCCTACAGGAGGGATGGTCTCCAATGTTCGGATCCTACAGGAGGGATGGTCTCCAATGTTCGGATCCTACAGGAGGGATGGTCTCTAATGTTCGGATCCTGCAGGAGGGATGGTCTCCAATGTTCGGATCCTACAGGAGGGATGGTCTCCAATGTTCGGATCCTACAGGAGGGATGGTCTCTAATGTTCGGATCCTACAGGAGGGATGGTCTCCAATGTTCGGATCCTACAGTAGGGATGGTCTCCAATGTTCGGATCCTACAGGAGGGATGGTCTCCAATGTTCGGATCCTACAGGAGGGATGGTCTCCAATGTTCGGATCCTACAGGAGGGATGGTCTCCAATGTTCGGATCCTACAGGAGGGATGGTCTCTAATGTTCGGATCCTACAGGAGGGATGGTCTCCAATGTTCGGATCCTACCGGAGGGATGGTCTCCAATGTTCGGATCCTACAGGAGGGATGGTCTCTAATGTTCGGATCCTGCAGGAGGGATGGTCTCCAATGTTCGGATCCTACAGGAGGGATGGTCTCCAATGTTCGGATCCTACAGGAGGGATGGTCTCTAATGTTCGGATCCTACAGGAGGGATGGTCTCTAATGTTGGGATCCTACAGGAGGGATGGTCTCCAATGTTCGGATCCTACAGGAGGGATGGTCTCTAATGTTGGGATCCTACAGGAGGGATGGTCTCCAATGTTCGGATCCTACAGGAGGGATGGTCTCTAATGTTCGGATCCTACAGGAGGGATGGTCTCCAATGTTCGGATCCTACAGTAGGGATGGTCTCCAATGTTCGGATCCTACAGGAGGGATGGTCTCCAATGTTCGGATCCTACAGGAGGGATGGTCTCCAATGTTCGGATCCTACAGGAGGGATGGTCTCCAATGTTCGGATCCTACAGGAGGGATGGTCTCTAATGTTCGGATCCTACAGGAGGGATGGTCTCCAATGTTCGGATCCTACCGGAGGGATGGTCTCCAATGTTCGGATCCTACAGGAGGGATGGTCTCTAATGTTCGGATCCTGCAGGAGGGATGGTCTCCAATGTTCGGATCCTACAGGAGGGATGGTCTCCAATGTTCGGATCCTACAGGAGGGATGGTCTCTAATGTTCGGATCCTACAGGAGGGATGGTCTCTAATGTTGGGATCCTACAGGAGGGATGGTCTCCAATGTTCGGATCCTACAGGAGGGATGGTCTCTAATGTTGGGATCCTACAGGAGGGATGGTCTCCAATGTTCGGATCCTACAGGAGGGATGGTCTCTAATGTTCGGATCCTACAGGAGGGATGGTCTCTAATGTTCGGATCCTACAGGAGGGATGGTCTCCAATGTTCGGATCCTACAGGAGGGATGGTCTCTAATGTTCGGATCCTACAGGAGGGATGGTCTCCAATGTTCGGATCCTACAGGAGGGATTGTCTCCAATGTTCGGATCCTACAGGAGGGATGGTCTCTAATGTTCGGATCCTACAGGAGGGATGGTCTCTAATGTTGGGATCCTACAGGAGGGATTGTCTCTAATGTTCGGATCCTACAGGAGGGATGGTCTCTAATGTTCGGATCCTGCAGGAGGGATGGTCTCCAATGTTCGGATCCTACAGGAGGGATTGTCTCTAATGTTCGGATCCTACAGGAGGGATGGTCTCTAATGTTCGGATCCTACAGGAGGGATGGTCTCCAATGTTCGGATCCTACAGGAGGGATGGTCTCCAATGTTCGGATCCTACAGGAGGGATTGTCTCCAATGTTCGGATCCTACAGGAGGGATGGTCTCTAATGTTCGGATCCTACAGGAGGGATGGTCTCTAATGTTCGGATCCTACAGGAGGGATGGTCTCCAATGTTCGGATCCTGCAGGAGGGATGGTCTCCAATGTTCAGATCCTACAGGAGGGATGGTCTCCAATGTTCGGATCCTACAGGAGGGATGGTCTCTAATGTTCGGATCCTACAGGAGGGATGGTCTCTAATGTTCGGATCCTACAGGAGGGATGGTCTCTAATGTTGGGATCCTACAGGAGGGATTGTCTCTAATGTTCGGATCCTACAGGAGGGATGGTCTCTAATGTTCGGATCCTGCAGGAGGGATGGTCTCTAATGTTCGGATCCTACAGGAGGGATTGTCTCTAATGTTGGGATCCTACAGGAGGGATGGTCTCTAATGTTCGGATCCTTCAGGAGGGATGGTCTCTAATGTTCGGATCCTACAGGAGGGATGGTCTCCAATGTTCGGATCCTACAGGAGGGATGGTCTCTAATGTTGGGATCCTACAGGAGGGATGGTCTCTAATGTTCGGATCCTACAGGAGGGATGGTCTCTAATGTTCGGATCCTACAGGAGGGATGGTCTCTAATGTTCGGATCCTACAGGAGGGATGGTCTCTAATGTTCGGATCCTACAGGAGGGATGGTCTCTAATGTTCGGATCCTACAGGAGGGATGGTCTCTAATGTTGGGATCCTACAGGAGGGATGGTCTCCAATGTTCGGATCCTACAGGAGGGATGGTCTCCAATGTTCGGATCCTACAGGAGGGATGGTCTCCAATGTTCGGATCCTGCAGGAGGGATGGTCTCTAATGTTCGGATCCTACAGGAGGGATGGTCTCTAATGTTGGGATCCTACAGGAGGGATGGTCTCTAATGTTCGGATCCTGCAGGAGGGATGGTCTCTAATGTTCGGATCCTACAGGAGGGATGGTCTCCAATGTTCGGATCCTACAGGAGGGATGGTCTCTAATGTTCGGATCCTACAGGAGGGATGGTCTCTAATGTTCGGATCCTACAGGAGGGATGGTCTCTAATGTTCGGATCCTACAGGAGGGATGGTCTCTAATGTTCGGATCCTACAGGAGGGATGGTCTCTAATGTTCGGATCCTACAGGAGGGATGGTCTCTAATGTTGGGATCCTACAGGAGGGATGGTCTCTAATGTTGGGATCCTACAGGAGGGATGGTCTCTAATGTTCGGATCCTACAGGAGGGATGGTCTCTAATGTTCGGATCCTACAGGAGGGATGGTCTCCAATGTTCGGATCCTACAGGAGGGATGGTCTCCAATGTTCGGATCCTGCAGGAGGGATGGTCTCCAATGTTCAGATCCTACAGGAGGGATGGTCTCCAATGTTCGGATCCTACAGGAGGGATGGTCTCTAATGTTCGGATCCTACAGGAGGGATGGTCTCTAATGTTCGGATCCTACAGGAGGGATGGTCTCCAATGTTCGGATCCTACAGGAGGGATGGTCTCCAATGTTCGGATCCTACAGGAGGGATGGTCTCCAATGTTCGGATCCTGCAGGAGGGATGGTCTCTAATGTTCGGATCCTACAGGAGGGATGGTCTCTAATGTTTGGATCCTACAGGAGGGATGGTCTCTAATGTTCGGATCCTACAGGAGGGATTGTCTCTTATGTTGGGATCCTACAGGAGGGATGGTCTCTAATGTTCGGATCCTGCAGGAGGGATGGTCTCTAATGTTCGGATCCTACAGGAGGGATGGTCTCCAATGTTCGGATCCTACAGGAGGGATGGTCTCTAATGTTCGGATCCTACAGGAGGGATGGTCTCTAATGTTCGGATCCTACAGGAGGGATGGTCTCTAATGTTCGGATCCTACAGGAGGGATGGTCTCTAATGTTCGGATCCTACAGGAGGGATGGTCTCTAATGTTCGGATCCTACAGGAGGGATGGTCTCTAATGTTGGGATCCTACAGGAGGGATGGTCTCTAATGTTGGGATCCTACAGGAGGGATGGTCTCTAATGTTCGGATCCTACAGGAGGGATGGTCTCTAATGTTCGGATCCTGCAGGAGGGATGGTCTCTAATGTTCGGATCCTACAGGAGGGATTGTCTCTAATGTTGGGATCCTACAGGAGGGATGGTCTCTAATGTTCGGATCCTACAGGAGGGATGGTCTCTAATGTTCGGATCCTACAGGAGGGATGGTCTCTAATGTTCGGATCCTACAGGAGGGATGGTCTCTAATGTTGGGATCCTACAGGAGGGATGGTCTCCAATGTTCGGATCCTACAGGAGGGATGGTCTCTAATGTTCGGATCCTACAGGAGGGATGGTCTCCAATGTTCGGATCCTACAGGAGGGATGGTCTCCAATGTTCGGATCCTACAGGAGGGATGGTCTCCAATGTTCGGATCCTGCAGGAGGGATGGTCTCTAATGTTGGGATCCTACAGGAGGGATTGTCTCTAATGTTCGGATCCTGCAGGAGGGATGGTCTCCAATGTTCGGATCCTACAGGAGGGATGGTCTCTAATGTTCGGATCCTACAGGAGGGATGGTCTCCAATGTTCGGATCCTGCAGGAGGGATGGTCTCTAATGTTCGGATCCTACAGGAGGGATGGTCTCCAATGTTCGGATCCTACAGGAGGGATGGTCTCTAATGTTCGGATCCTACAGGAGGGATGGTCTCTAATGTTCGGATCCTACAGGAGGGATGGTCTCTAATGTTCGGATCCTACAGGAGGGATGGTCTCTAATGTTCGGATCCTACAGGAGGGATTGTCTCTAATGTTGGGATCCTACAGGAGGGATGGTCTCTAATGTTCGGATCCTACAGGAGGGATGGTCTCTAATGTTGGGATCCTACAGGAGGGATTGTCTCCAATGTTCGGATCCTACAGGAGGGATGGTCTCTAATGTTCGGATCCTACAGGAGGGATGGTCTCCAATGTTCGGATCCTACAGGAGGGATGGTCTCCAATGTTCGGATCCTACAGGAGGGATGGTCTCCAATGTTCGGATCCTACAGGAGGGATGGTCTCTAATGTTCGGATCCTACAGGAGGGATGGTCTCCTGTGGTCAGCTTCCCAACCCCAATCCGCTGCTCATGAGAGCTAATCCGGCAGTAATCCGCTTGTGACGCGGGATGGTCTGAGGCCAGATCATCCTGAATAACGCTGCGTGTCGGTTTCTACAAAACGTGTAGATTTAAAAAGTGCACGTCATGACGTCAGCATTTGCGAACCGGGTGCAAAACCGAACCGGTTCCTCCAGTCCCCGGATGTAGGACGGTTCTGGACAAAGTCGACGTCTGGGCAAACGCATTTTGCATGAGTGCCAATGCCAAAAAGACAGAAGACATGGTCATCAGTTGTCGCCGCACCCCTGTATCACCCCCTCCACTTTCCTTGAACGGCGAGACCGTCGAGAGAGTTGCATCCTTCAAGCGTCTTGGAATTGTGGCCAGCAATGACCTTACATGGGGACCTCATGTTGAGTACACGTTAGTAAGGCCCAAACGCGTATTGACTACCTGCGCGTAGCCAGGCGTGCTGCCCTACCCACTGATGTACTTGTGCAAATCTACAAGTCCTTCATCCGACCTGTCTTAGCGGGATGCATCACGCAGGGAACTTGAAAGGATACTTAGAGACCCCTCCCACCCCTGCAATGTCTTCCTCCCACCTAGAGAGAAGCCTGACTACAATCTGAGGAACAGGAAAAGTCAATTCAACCTCCCACAGTAAGGCCAAAAGGCACGGAGACTCGTTCATGATGAGGGCTTTGAGGGACCTACAAAGCCTGGTTTAAAGCTGCACTATGTAAGATTTGGTCAATACAGAAAGTCAATTTTTCTACCATTTCTTTACATAGTATGTTGAATAAACATTGTAGAATGACAGACTAGTATTCAGGAAGGACTGATTCAACATCATTGCACCATATAAACCAGTTTAAAAACTGAACTTTCTCAAAGCCAGTTGGCAGTTGCCCAACTGCCCAGTGGGGTGCCTGATTACAGTTCACCACAGTTTCTGCCAAACCTCCTTACCAGAGTTCTAGCAGTTTTCAACGGGGAAGATCCGCTTTAGCAGTTCCCTACAAACTTGGCTAATATATTTTATCTTCATTCAAAAAGATAAGAGTGTTTTTGAAGATGATCTTCATAACATCAGCTGTTATCTAGATCCACTGAAGTGTCGCTAAGTAATTAGCCTACACAGGGGACCTGCCAGTGTGCAGGAAGTTGTTGTTTACAAACATTACGCTCTAGGTTGAGGTGGTGTCACAGACTTTTGCAGCTTGTTTTTGTACAGTTCAAAAACACCAGACATGCCAGAAATAGACGAATTAATGATGGAAATATGGTGAAAAGTGGTTGTCCATGTCATTTGTATTAGGATTTGTTGACAAGAATATTTTCAATTTTTGCGCCAAAATGTTACATAGTGGGCCTTTAAGGCCCATGTACGCTTTATTCGTCTGTCGTCGTTCGTCTAAAGAAAACTTTTTAATGTATATAAGTTCATAAATATGAACATGGTAATGTAGTTTTAGCAAATGTTCCCCTGACATGTAGTATAGCATAGAGTAATAACATGGCACCCTTACATGTAGCATAGAGTAATAAGATGGGGCCCTTACATGTAGTATAGAGTAATAACATGGTGCCCTTACATGTAGTATAGAGTAATAACATGGGGCCTTTACATGTAGTATAGAGTAATAACATGGGGCCCTTACATGTAGTATAGAGTAATAACATGGGGCCCTTACATGTAGTATAGAGTAATATCATGGTGCCCCTGGAAGTTGAAAAATGAGTCTTCCCAGTGAAAGTGACCAGCGTCTTGAGTAATAGACACGCGCGTCTTGACATTTCCCGTGGTCCGCTGGGAGGCGCACTTTACATCGATAATAACGTCACTTCTGGGGATCGTTCCGTCGGATGGATATTGGATCAAACCGAAAACTTTCAGCATCAGAAGAACAGCCTAGGTGCATCCAGGTCAGTTCGGTTCCTAAAAACGCTCTTCCCACCCCACGTCTGCTTGCAGATAACTCCAGCGTCACCAGCGGCACAGTCCCGTCATTCACGTCATGACGTTACGGCGTCATGACGTCACGCACGCCCTCCTGGCCACCCGCGTCCGCGCTGACGTCACGTGACGCACGCCGGCGGCGTGACTGATCGATCCACATCTGTCGGGAACTACCGTAGCCATGACAACATGGCATCCGTCTCCATGGCGACACTTCGGTCGTCTGACCATGCGTTTGGCGGGAAGGACAGCTGGACCGAGAGGACACAAAATCTCACCTTCACTTTCAGTTTAGGGCTGAAGTGGCCAGTTTGGCCCGCTGAGCGTTTAGCGGCCAGTTTAGCCCGCTGAGCGTTTAGTGGCCAGTTTGGCCCGCTGAGCGTTTAGCGGCCAGTTTGGCCCGCTGAGCGTTTAGCGGTCAGTTTGGCCCGCCGAGTGTTTAGTGGCCAGTTTGGCCCGCTGAGCGTTTAGCGGCCAGTTTGGCCCGCTCAGCGTTTAGCGGTCAGTTTGGCCCGCTGAGCGTTTAGCGGCCAGTTTGGCCCGCTGAGCGTTTAGCGGTCAGTTTGGCCCGCCGAGTGTTTAGTGGCCAGTTTGGCCCGCTGAGCGTTTAGTGGCCAGTTTGGCCCGCCGAGTGTTTAGCGGTCAGTTTGGCCCGCCGAGTGTTTAGTGGCCAGTTTGGCCCGCTGAGCGTTTAGCGGCCAGTTTGGCCCGCTGAGCGTTTAGCAGCCAGTTTGGCCCGCTGAGCGTTTAGTGGCCAGTTTGGCCCGCTGAGCGTGTAGCGGCCAGTTTGGCCCGCTGAGCGTTTAGCAGCCAGTTTGGCCCGCTGAGCGTTTAGTGGCCAGTTTGGCCCGCTGAGCGTGTAGCGGCCAGTTTGGCCCGCTGAGCGTTTAGTGGCCAGTTTGGCCCGCTGAGCGTTTAGTGGCCAGTTTGGCCCGCTGAGCGTTTAGCAGCCAGTTTGGCCCGCTGAGCGTTTAGCGGCCAGTTTGACGCGCTGAGCGTTTAGCGGTCAGTTTGGCCTGCTGAGCGTTTAGCGGTCAGTTTGGCCCGCTGAGCGTTTAGCGGCCAGTTTGGCCCGCTGAGCGTTTAGCGGTCAGTTTGGCCCGCCGAGTGTTTAGTGGCCAGTTTGGCCCGCTGAGCATTAAGCGGCCAGTTTGGCCCGCTGAGCGTTTAGCGGCCAGTTTGGCCCGCTGAGCGTTTAGCGGCCAGTTTGGCCCGCTGAGCGTTTAGCAGCCAGTTTGGCCCGCTGAGCGTTTAGTGGCCAGTTTGGCCCGCTGAGCGTGTAGCGGCCAGTTTGGCCCGCTGAGCGTTTAGTGGCCAGTTTGGCCCGCTGAGCGTTTAGTGGCCAGTTTGGCCCGCTGAGCGTTTAGCAGCCAGTTTGGCCCGCTGAGCGTTTAGTGGCCAGTTTGGCCCGCTGAGCGTTCAGTGGCCAGTTTGGCCCGCTGAGCGTTTAGCGGCCAGTTTGGCCCGCTGAGCGTGTAGCGGCCAGTTTGGCCCGCTGAGAGTTTAGTGGCCAGTTTGGCCCGCTGAGCGTTTAGCAGCCAGTTTGGCCCGCTGAGCGTTTAGTGGCCAGTTTGGCCCGCTGAGAGTTTAGCGGTCAGTTTGACGCGCTGAGCGTTTAGCAGCCAGTTTGGCCTGCTGAGCGTTTAGCGGCCAGTTTGGCCCGCTGAGCGTTTAGCGGTCAGTTTGACGCGCTGAGCGTTTAGCAGCCAGTTTGGCCCGCTGAGCGTGTAGCGGCCAGTTTGGCCCGCTGAGCGTTTAGTGGCCAGTTTGACGCGCTGAGCGTTTAGCGGCCAGTTTGGCCCGCTGAGCGTTTAGCGGCCAGTTTGGCCCGCTGAGCGTTTAGCGGCCAGTTTGGCCCGCTGAGCGTTTAGTGGCCAGTTTGGCCCGCTGAGCGTTTAGTGGCCAGTTTGGCCCGCTGAGCGTTTAGTGGCCAGTTTGGCCCGCTGAGCGTGTAGCGGCCAGTTTGGCCCGCTGAGCGTTTAGTGGCCAGTTTGGCCCGCTGAGCGTTTAGTGGCCAGTTTGGCCCGCTGAGCGTTTAGCAGCCAGTTTGGCCCGCTGAGCGTTTAGTGGCCAGTTTGGCCCGCTGAGCGTTCAGTGGCCAGTTTGGCCCGCTGAGCGTTTAGCGGCCAGTTTGGCCCGCTGAGCGTGTAGCGGCCAGTTTGGCCCGCTGAGAGTTTAGTGGCCAGTTTGGCCCGCTGAGCGTTTAGCAGCCAGTTTGGCCCGCTGAGCGTTTAGTGGCCAGTTTGGCCCGCTGAGAGTTTAGCGGTCAGTTTGACGCGCTGAGCGTTTAGCAGCCAGTTTGGCCTGCTGAGCGTTTAGCGGCCAGTTTGGCCCGCTGAGCGTTTAGCGGTCAGTTTGACGCGCTGAGCGTTTAGCAGCCAGTTTGGCCTGCTGAGCGTTTAGCGGCCAGTTTGGCCCGCTGAGCGTTTAGCGGCCAGTTTGGCCCGCTGAGCGTTTAGCGGCCAGTTTGGCCTGCTGAGCGTTTAGTGGCCAGTTTGGCCCGCTGAGCGTTTAGCGGCCAGTGTGGCCTGCTGAGCGTTTAGTGGCCAGTATGGCCCGCTGAGAGTTTAGCGGCCAGTGTGGCCTGCTGAGCGTTTAGTGGCCAGTTTGGCCCGCTGTCCCCGCGCGACCCCTGCTGCTCCAGACGGTTTATTTCGTTCCGCGCTGATTTCCTCGCGGTCTGCTCGGCCTGACTGGAGAAACAACTTTCCCTTTTCAAGTCCTTAACTGTGCTCGTTTATCTCAGGTCCGAGGTTATCGTCTGCGCTGATGTCAATCATTACCTGAGCGGGTAAGGACTGTAGCCATGGAAACATGGCGCTGGACATGAAGGTCTATCGTCTGCGCTGATGTCAATTATTAAGTACCGTTACCATGACAACACCGCGGTAGACTCGCCCCCTCCCACCTGCCAACCGTCTGATGTTGATGCCAATCACCAGCGTCTGAAGATTGTAGCCATGGCAACAGCCCACGCCCCTATTCCATCAAGTTCAACGTCAGATCGACCGCTCCGTGCCGTGACGTCACGCCGGGGTTCTGACGTCAGTGAGATGACGCACACGCCGGACGATAGGCAACGGTTTTACACGCGTCACGATAGCCGGTAACCCCGGAGACGCGGACGGGTTGGGTTCCTCCATCGCGGTGAAAAACCAGCCGGACCCACACCTCTGCTTGGAGGGTAGCCGGACCCACTCCTCCGCTTGGAGAGTAGGGAAAACCAGCCGGACCCACTCCTCTGCTTGAAGAGGAGCCGGACCCACACCTCTGCTTGGAGAGTAGCCGGACCCACACCTCTGCTTGGAGAGTAGCCGGACCCACACCTCTGCTTCGAGAGTAGCCGGACCCACACCTCTGCTTGGAGAGTAGCCGGACCCACACCTCTGCTTGGAGAGTAGCCGGACCCACACCTCTGCTTGGAGAGGAGCCGGACCCACACCTCTGCTTGGGGAGGAGCCGGACCCACACCTCTGCTTGGAGAGTAGCCGGACCCACACCTCTGCTTGGAGAGGAGCCGGACCCACACCTCTGCTTGGAGAGGAGCCGGACCCACACCTCTGCTTGGAGAGGAGCCGGACCCACTCCTCTGCTTGGAGAGGAGCCGGACCCACACCTCTGCTTGGAGAGGAGCCGGACCCACACCTCTGCTTGGAGAGGAGCCGGACCCACTCCTCTGCTTGGAGAGGAGCCGGACCCACACCTCTGCTTGGAGAGGAGCCGGACCCACTCCTCTGCTTGGAGAGGAGCCGGACCCACACCTCTGCTTGGAGAGGAGCCGGACCCACTCCTCATTGATGCGTCGCCTATTGAAAACGTACACAACCAATTCTGCAAAAATGTTCTTGGTGTTTTTAGAAATAGTAGCAATGTAGCATGTAGAGCAGATTTAGGTAGATTCCCATTAGATATAGATATATGTATACATATAGTTAAATTCTGGTTACGTCTGGTTCAAATCGATAGATCTACACACCCCCTCCAAGCGGACGCACTCCATCTACAGCAAAGTCTTCCGACGAATACCCGTAGACGAACATTGTTACAACGTGTTAAAGACATATTAGATTACAATGGATATTCCTATTTGTGGCACTCCGGTAATACACATTGTAAACCCGAACATGTCGGAAAAGCGCTGAGAAGGAGATTAACAGATATATATATACAATCATTTTTTCATACCTTGGTAAACGACAGCGGTAAGTTAAGATTCTATGCAAAATGTAAAACCATGTACAATTTAGAGAGTTATCTTGATCTTGCAGATTTTGATCTACGCTCAGCCATTAGCAAAATTAGAGTTAGTGCTCATCCTCTTGAAATAGAGAGAGGCCGATATAGAAAATTACCTATATACGAAAGACTTTGTAAGTATTGCAATACAAATGCCGTGGAAGACGAAATACACTTTATTTCAAACTGTTCATTTCATGATAATGCACGAAATGAGTTGTCTATTCAGACCACTAAAATCTATCCGAATTTCCCTAAGCTTACAGACAAAGAAAAGACTATTCTTCTTTTAACTACCAAAAACCCACAAATTATAGAAAAGGTGGGACATTACGTCTTCCATTGCTTACAAAAGAGAAGTCAAACCCTTCCCTAGTTATAGACAATTACATTTGTATAATTTAGATAAGCAGCTTTTATACCTATTTTGTACACTGTTCTTTTATGTATGTTATTTGCATTTAGCCTTCGGGCATGAATTTGCAATAAACTTATTATTGTAAACCTTTCCAGCATCAGCTATGCTGCCTAGAGTCAGTGTAGTGTACCGTGACATTTGACAATAAATAGATCTTTCCACTCACAATAATACTGTACAATTAACGAATGTATGATGGATCACATTCAAGTTTCCGGACTTTAATTTGTGTATTGAGCGTAGTTCCCACCACACTCGCCACACACCTCACACTTTCAATGCGAACTACAGAACTGCCGTACAGCAGGGGCCTGAATCCTTATTTGGGCGGAACATGAGCCACGTCATCAAGAATCCAATTTCAGCAATCGCCAACACCAGGAGAAAGCGGCGCCGTTTTTACCCGATTCCGAAGTGGAGTCGGTCCCGGGATGAGAGCCAGGCTGGTCTGTAAGATGGTAAACATCTCAGGGTGTCTGCGCACTCGGCATGGGTACTCAGGCAGGGAAAGTACTTCAGAAAAGTGCAAGTGTGTCGCACAGATCCTTTGATCCATTCTACCGCCCGAGCCTCAGTTTGTCCTGGCGGCTTGCCGCGGGAAGAGTGAGCCGTTCCCAAGTGTTTGAGGACAGACGTCACGTGATCAATAAACAACACACTCGAGTATGGTGGTTAACAGGGTATGTAAGGAAAGTAAGGTTGCAACAGTCAGAAAACAGGCCCTGAAACCGGCCCAGAAAACAGGCCCTGAAACAAAACGGCGCCTCCTGTTTCTTTCTTTAGTTCGTGAAGTTGGAGACGTTGATGTGGAGTGTTGGAAGGTTCAGTTGTTTCCGCGGGCTGAATTCATCCATCCATCCATCCATCCATCCATCCATCCATCCATTCTCCAATTCGTCCATTCGCCCTGGTCCCCGCAGCCGAAGCGCCGCGCCTATCCGGGAGTCTCGTCATGACGTCACGGGTCGATCCAAGTGCAGCCACGGGAGCCGCATAAGGGCCGCACCTTGCGGAAGGTAAACTTTCTCAAGTGTCTCGAGCCTCGCCAACTTTCACTCGTCCGTTCCCCACCTGTCAGGCGGCAGCTTTGATCCCAGGTTGTTTTCTGATACCGGATGTCGCCAAGGAAAGAAACGGCGGGTGGGAAACAAGAGTCGGTCCGTCACGGGCCTGATAAAACGGCGGGAAAATGATAAATGCCGTTCAAATGTCTGTACCTATTTTATTCACTCTACTTATAAATATGCTTACTAACTACTAGATGCTGGCTCCTAAGGTTTCAATCACATGGATATTTGTCCGTATATGGCACTCTTGTGTGTCTGCAGTGGCTGTCCATATTTAGCGGTGCAGTGGCGGAGGGCACGCAGGAGTGTTTCGGAGGAAGTTCATGTGACGTCATCGGTTTCTCCTCCAACTGGACATTCCCGAAATTTTCCGCCAATTATTATGTCTGCCCGAGTTAAAAGCGGGCCACACCGACGCTTGGACAGTCCGTTACTAGGCGTGGTCCCAGTCCGTTACTAGGCGTGGGATCCAATAGGGTGGCTCCGAACCGATTGATTGACAGCAGAGCCAGACGACAGTGTCACATCTATCCGTCAGATAATTGTGGGCGATTTGTCAGACCTGTATTCGTGATTTGACCGCTTTCTAACAGATCTACCTGTTGACAGCAGAAATTTAGTCAGGTGATGTTGTAAGGTCAAAGGTCAGTAGGCCGTCCAAACAACTCCCGCCACCCGACCGGCCCAGGCCACACCCGAGCCGGCTGACCCCGATAGCCTGATACCGAGCAAACATGACGCAATCCTCGGGCACAATGCCGCCTGTCTCCGCGGACAATGCGGCTGTCTCCCGCTACAATGCGCGCTGTTTCCCGCGGGTTCTCAGGTGCAGACGGCTTTGTGAGACGCCACGCGACGTGTTGACAGACACTTCACTCAGGTCCCAAAATATCCCTCTCCTCGTCAGCGCGACTTTCGGCGCCAGGTTCCCGCCAAAATTAGTACGGCAACCAGAAGGTAACGTGATATCCGCGCACGGTCCTGCGTCACGATATTATCGTCCCACAACAACCACAGAGAGGAGAAAGTTCACTCCCGAAAGCCAATAGCACGTACCTGGTGGAGGCATACATGTCACAAGGACAGTACTGGTGTTCAGGCAAACATGTGACGAGGGCAGTACTAGCGTTCAGCCATACATGTGAGGAGGGCAGTACTGGTAATTCTATAGCTGAATTCAATTCGTTAATACAAGTAAGACATCAAAGTACAAAAAAGGTTTTATTGATTTTTCTGGTGGCTTCAACTTTAAAAATAGTATCTTTACCCTCTAGCCTACAAAAACGTCCAGATGCACCCATAGTCAAACATGCAGGTCAAGTAAGGTCAGTCACAGATGCGTACAGGTAGTTGAGTACCGGTAGTTTGTTATTTGTACAGTTTCTGCTGTTGGTCGCCACGGCAGTCCGGTCCCGCTGTTGGCTGCCACGGCAGTGTGGTTCTGTTGCTGGCCGCCACGGCAGTGTGGTTCCGCTGTTGGCCGCCACGGCAGTGTGGTTCCGCTGTTGGCCTCCACGGCAGTGTGGTTCCGCTGTTGGCCTCCACGGCAGTGTGGTTTCGCTGTTGGCCGCCACGGCAGTCCGGTTCCGCTGTTGGCCTCCACGGCAGTGTGGTTTCGCTGTTGGCCTCCACGGCAGTGTGGTTCCGCTGTTGGCCGCCACGGCAGTGTGGTTCCGCTGTTGGCCTCCACGGCAGTGTGGTTCCGCTGTTGGCCTCCACGGCAGTCCGGTTCCGCTGTTGGCTGCCACGGCAGTGTGGTTCTGTTGCTGGCCGCCACGGCAGTCCGGTTCCGCTGTTGGCCTCCACGGCAGTGTGGTTCGCTGTTGGCTGCCACGGCAGTGTGGTTCTGCTGCTGGCCGCCACGGCAGTGTGGTTCCGCTGTTGGCCGCCACGGCAGTGTGTTTCCGCTGTTGGCCTCCACGGCAGTGTGGTTCCGCTGTTGGCCTCCACGGCAGTCCGGTTCCGCTGTTGGCTGCCACGGCAGTGTGGTTCTGTTGCTGGCCGCCACGGCAGTGTGGTTCCGCTGTTGGCCGCCACGGCAGTGTGGTTCCGCTGTTGGCCGCCACGGCAGTGTGGTTCCGCTGTTGGCCGCCACGGCAGTGTGGTTCCGCTGTTGGCCGCCACGGCAGTGTGGTTCGCTGCTGGCCGCCACGGCAGTGTGGTTCCGCTGTTGGCCGCCACGGCAGTCCGGTTCCGCTGTTGGCCGCCACGGCAGTCCGGTTCCGCTGTTGATAGCCTGAGTCATTTCCTCCATCATGAGTTCGCCGCCTCTCTCTCTTCTAAGTAATTGCCTAGCTAGCACAATTTCTCTCGCCACGGGAACACTTTCAGACATGGCGTTCTGGAGACGCCAACTCCATCCAAGAAACCAAACACCCGAGCAGGACGTTTCCTTCCCTTTTAAGATTTTGTGTGGAGCCCGTAGAAGTCCCCCTCAGTGTTGTAGAGTCTGTACAGAGCCATCAGAAGTCCCCCTCAGTGCTGTTGAGTCTGTACAGAGCCCTCAGAAGCCCCCTCAGTGTTGTATAGTCTGTACAAAGCCCTCAGAAGTCCCCCTCAGTGCTGTAGAGTCTGTACAGAGCCCTCAGAAGTCCCCCTCAGTGCTGTAGAGTCTGTACAGAGCCCTCAGAAGCCCCCTCAGTGCTGCAGAGTCTGTACAGAGCCCTCAGAAGTCCTCATCAGTGCTGTAGAGTCTGTACAGATACATTCCGCCCAGCGCCACAATCTGCAGAACTCTCATCAGCCCCAGACCCTGCCAAACGGCGGTGTGAGACTGCTCTGTGGTTACTGCGGTGTGAGACCCTGGGAGGGTGCTGCCCAGCTGGATGTGGTGCACCACCAGCTGGGTGTACACCAGGATGATGGACAGTTTCACGGCCAGCGGAGATGTCCACGCACTGACGAGGGAGCGCTCAGCCTCCTCCTCCTCCCCGCTGGACCAGCTCTCCTCCTGCTGCAGAAACACAAGAAACGTGGGGAGTCATGCTCTAAATGTAGACTTCCTCTAGATAGCAGTAATGCACAGTAATGTACAGGCTTTCTCTCAACAACAGTAATGCACAGTAATGTACAGGCTTTCTCTCAACACCAGTAATGCACAGTAATGTACAGGCTTTCTCTCAACACCAGTAATGCACAGTAATGTACAGGCTTTCTCTCAACACCAGTAATGTACAGTAATGTACAGGCTTTCTCTCAACACCAGTAATGTACAGACTTTCTCTCAACACCAGTAATGTACAGTAATGTACAGACTTTCTCTCAACACCAGTAATGTACAGTAATGTACAGGCTTTCTCTCAACACCAGTAATGTACAGTAATGTACAGTAATGTACAGGCTTTCTCTCAACACCAGTAATGTACAGTAATGTACAGGCTTTCTCTCAACACCAGTAATGTACAGTAATGTACAGGCTTTCTCTCAACACCAGTAATGTACAGTAATGTACAGTAATGTACAGTAATGTACAGGCTTTCTCTCAACACCAGTAATGTACAGGCTTTCTCTCAACACCAGTAATGTACAGTAGTGTACTGGCTTTCTCTCAACACCAGTAATGCACAGTAATCTACAGACTTTCTCTCAACACCAGTCTAAGGAGAGTCTGTTCGTTCTGAATTTTCCTCCCAGTAACTCCCGGGAACACCACAGCATCAGGGGAACACCTCAGCATCAGGGTGCATCTTGGAAGCCAGACTAAGTGGGGTTGATGAGGTATGATTGCGCTGTTGGCTGTTCTATCAGGCAGCCCGCGGCAGCGAGATGTATGGGTGCAGTCAGGATGAATGCAGGGCGTTATCACAGCCCATTAGTATTACGCCACAGCACAAGTGTATTTGGGTAGAGATGAATTATAGCCTATTATTGGACATGTAAATTATGATTGCCGCAGACAGACAACCCTATTACTCATTAGTGCAGCCATTACTCAACTCTGTTTCTAACGAACTCTGTGAAATATGATACGTTCAGCCGCTCCGTCTCCATCCTGTCAGGCAGCAATAGGACTAATTTTGGGAACCCGGCAATTGTAATAATGTGGCAGCGGAGAATTCATCTCTTCCGAGCAACAGGATTGTGGGACGGAAAGGCATCCTGTCATGTGTGAGTCCTGTAGTGGAAAAGCATGCCTCCTGTCATGGCTAGGACAAGGAGTCCTGTAGTGGAAAAGCATACTTCCTGTCATGGCTACGGCGGGGAGTCCTGTAGTGGAAAAGCATGCCTCCTGTCATGGCTACGGTGGGGAGTCCTGTAGTGGAAAAGCATGCCTCCTGTCATGGCTACGGTGGGGAGTCCTGTAGTGGAAAAGCATGCCTCCTGTCATGGCTACGGAGGGGAGTCCTGTAGTGGAAAAGCATGCCTCCTGTCATGGCTACGGTGGAGTGTCCTGTAGTGGAAAAGCATGCCTCCTGTCATGGCTACGGTGGAGTGTCCTGTAGTGGAAAAGCATGCCTCCTGTCATGGCTACGGCGGGGAGTCCTGTAGTGGAAAAGCATGCCTCCTGTCATGGCTACGGAGGGGAGTCCTGTAGTGGAAAAGCATGCCTCCTGTCATGGCTACGGCGGGGAGTCCTCTGGTGGAAAAGCATGCCTCCTGTCATGGCTACGGCGGGGAGTCCTGTAGTGGAAAAGCACGCTCCTGTCATGGCTACGGCGGGGAGTCCTGTAGTGGAAAAGCATGCCTCCTGTCATGGCTACGGTGGGGAGTCCTGTAGTGGAAAAGCATGCCTCCTGTCATGGCTACGGCGGGGAGTCCTGTAGTGGAAAAGCATGCCTCCTGTCATGGCTACGGTGGAGTGTCCTGTAGTGGAAAAGCATGCCTCCTGTCATGGCTACGGTGGAGTGTCCTGTAGTGGAAAAGCATGCCTCCTGTCATGGCTACGGAGGGGAGTCCTGTAGTGGAAAAGCATGCCTCCTGTCATGGCTACGGCGGGGAGTCCTGTAGTGGAAAAGCATGCCTCCTGTCATGGCTACGGTGGAGTGTCCTGTAGTGGAAAAGCATGCCTCCTGTCATGGCTACGGTGGGGAGTCCTGTAGTGGAAAAGCATGCCTCCTGTCATGGCTACGGTGGTGAGTCCTGTAGTGGAAAAGCATGCCTCCTGTCATGGCTACGGCGGGGAGTCCTGTAGTGGAAAAGCATGCCTCCTGTCATGGCTACGGTGGGGAGTCCTCTGGTGGAAAAGCATGCTTCCTGTCATGGCTACGGTGGGGAGTCCTGTAGTGGAAAAGCATGCCTCCTGTCATGGCTACGGCGGGGAGTCCTGTAGTGGAAAAGCATGCCTCCTGTCATGGCTACGGTGGTGAGTCCTGTAGTGGAAAAGCATGCCTCCTGTCATGGCTACGGCGGGGAGTCCTGTAGTGGAAAAGCATGCCTCCTGTCATGGCTACGGCGGGGAGTCCTGTAGTGGAAAAGCATGCCTCCTGTCATGGCTACGGTGGGGAGTCCTGTAGTGGAAAAGCATGCCTCCTGTCATGGCTACGGCGGGGAGTCCTGTAGTGGAAAAGCATGCCTCCTGTCATGGCTACGGAGGGGAGTCCTGTAGTGGAAAAGCATGCCTCCTGTCATGGCTACGGTGGAGTGTCCTGTAGTGGAAAAGCATGCCTCCTGTCATGGCTACGGTGGAGTGTCCTGTAGTGGAAAAGCATGCCTCCTGTCATGGCTACGGAGGGGAGTCCTGTAGTGGAAAAGCATGCCTCCTGTCATGGCTACGGCGGGGAGTCCTGTAGTGGAAAAGCATGCCTCCTGTCATGGCTACGGTGGAGTGTCCTGTAGTGGAAAAGCATGCCTCCTGTCATGGCTACGGTGGGGAGTCCTGTAGTGGAAAAGCATGCCTCCTGTCATGGCTACGGTGGTGAGTCCTGTAGTGGAAAAGCATGCCTCCTGTCATGGCTACGGCGGGGAGTCCTGTAGTGGAAAAGCATGCCTCCTGTCATGGCTACGGTGGGGAGTCCTCTGGTGGAAAAGCATGCTTCCTGTCATGGCTACGGTGGGGAGTCCTGTAGTGGAAAAGCATGCCTCCTGTCATGGCTACGGCGGGGAGTCCTGTAGTGGAAAAGCATGCCTCCTGTCATGGCTACGGTGGTGAGTCCTGTAGTGGAAAAGCATGCCTCCTGTCATGGCTACGGCGGGGAGTCCTGTAGTGGAAAAGCATGCCTCCTGTCATGGCTACGGCGGGGAGTCCTGTAGTGGAAAAGCATGCCTCCTGTCATGGCTACGGTGGGGAGTCCTGTAGTGGAAAAGCATGCCTCCTGTCATGGCTACGGCGGGGAGTCCTGTAGTGGAAAAGCATGCCTCCTGTCATGGCTACGGCGGGGAGTCCTGTAGTGGAAAAGCATGCCTCCTGTCATGGCTACGGTGGGGAGTCCTGTAGTGGAAAAGCATGCCTCCTGTCATGGCTACGGCGGGGAGTCCTGTAGTGGAAAAGCACGCTCCTGTCATGGCTACGGCGGGGAGTCCTGTAGTGGAAAAGCATGCCTCCTGTCATGGCTACGGTGGGGAGTCCTGTAGTGGAAAAGCATGCCTCCTGTCATGGCTACGGTGGGGAGTCCTGTAGTGGAAAAGCATGCCTCCTGTCATGGCTACGGCGGGGAGTCCCGTTGTGGAAAAGCATGCTTCCAGCCATGTGCAAGGTGACGAATGACGACCTGTTCTTGGAATTGTTTTGACGGAATGTGGAAGCATCAATACTATGTCTGCTGATGCAGTAACCATGGAAATAGTAGATGAGCAGAGTTGCGGAGCACGGAAACTTATCTGCGTATCTGCCCCTGGGGCTGCTTGTGTAACGAGGACAGACAGAACATTTCAAGTTCAAACTTGGTCCAAAAATACCTGCAGACATTTCATCTAACCTGTCCTCTAAAAGCCCCTCGAGTCAATGATACGTTTAGATCTCTCCGTGTGCCAAATATAGCCTCTGAGCTGCGGCACTAATGTCCTGCTAATGACCAGCGTGCCCGGGAGAGTGCTCAGCCCACTCCGCTCACAGATTAAACCTGCTCTAATTGACGTTTTCTCCGGCAGGATCGGGACTTACGACGTCGGCCTCCTCCGTCTGCCACCCTCCATTGGCAGCATCAGGGGAGGCAGATACGCACGGGGAGAGGCTTCCCCAGCAAATTTCAATTAGATCAACAGTTTGTTTCCATTACAGGCCAACAGAGAGGGTCTGACGGCACGCATGTGATGCTATCGCCAGGGGTGTCATCTGTTGCTCGGCGATCCCTGGTGATTACAGAACGTCGTCGTGACACTCGCTGCCGGGATCTGATCTTCTCTGGGCTGCTGAAGGGGAAATGAGGGGATCAGTCCGGACCCCAAAAAAACTCTGCTGAGCACTCCGTGTAGAGCACAGCTACAGAACTACTGTGTAGAGCACAGCTACAGAACTACTGTGTAGAGCACTGGTACAGAACTACTGTGTAGAGCACTGGTACAGAACTACTGTGTAGAGCACAGCTACAGAACTACTGTGTAGAGCACAGCTACAGAACTACTGTGTAGAACACAGCTACAGAACTACTGTGTAGAACACAGCTACAGACCTACCGTGTAGAGCACAGCTACAGAACTACCGTGTAGAGTACTGCTACAGAACTACTGTGTAGAGCACTGGTACAGAACTACTGTGTAGAGCACAGCTACAGAACTACTGTGTAGAGCACAGCTACAGAACTACTGTGTAGAGCACAGCTACAGAACTACTGTGTAGAACACAGCTACAGAACTACTGTGTAGAACACAGCTACAGACCTACCGTGTAGAGCACAGCTACAGAACTACCGTGTAGAGTACTGCTACAGAACTACTGTGTAGAGCACTGCTACAGAACTACTGTGTAGAGCACAGCTACAGAACTACCGTGTAGAGTACTGCTATAGAACTACTGTGTAGAGCACTGCTACAGAACTACTGTGTAGAACACAGCTACAGAACTACTGTGTAGAACACAGCTACAGAACTACTGTGTAGAGCACTGCTATAGAACTACTGTGTAGAGCACTGCAATATATACAGAACTACTGTGTAGAGTACTGCTACATAACTGTGTAGAACACTGGTACAGAACTACTGTGTAGATCACTGCTACAGAACTGTGTTGAACACTGGTACAGAACTACTGTGTAGAGCACTGCTACAGAACTGTGTAGAACACTGGTACAGAACTACTGCGTAGCGCACTGCTACAAAACTGCTCTGTGCTGCAGAACTGCTGTGTAGAACACTGCTAAAGCACTGTGTAAAGAACTGCTACAGAACTACTGTATAGAGTAAGGCTACAGAACTACTGTGTAGAGAAAAAAATCCTAATATTATCTTAAACATTGACCAACTTGCTGGGGACGTAGGGGTGAGGGCCGAAGACCTAGAGCACTTAATGGCGGACAGTAGCGACTGGAGGAAGAGGGTGGACTTGGTCCGGGCAACCTGTCCGATAAAATGATGATGATCTTAAACATGATATTAGGATTTTTCTCTCCCCTTTCTTGAATAATCTTACTTCAAGACAAATTTTCTAAGAAAAGATTACTTAGCAAGAAAAAACTATCAACTCGTGGACAAAATGTGTTTTCTTAAATACAGAAAGTTTTCTTCTTTTTAGAATGTTATCCTGTGTATAATAAGAAACATGAAAAAATAAGAAAATGCATTGTTGGTAGTGTAAGGAAGGTTTCAGAAAGCTACAGTTTTGCAGGGAAGGTTTCAGAAAGCTACAGTTTTGCAGGGAAGGTTTCAGAAAGCTACAGTGTTGTAGAGAAGGGCTAAGAAGTCTACAGTTTTGTAGGGAAGGGTGCCCTGACCTGGTCAGGTAACATTGTGTCTTGCATCATACAACTAGCTCCAAGCTTATTGTAAAGCTGCTGAATGAAAAGGCTCCTAGTTTACATGAAAACAAGACCCAATGTCACAGTTCAATCCAGCAGCCCTTCAAGAAGGAAAAATACCCGGGCAGAATGAGGCCAATGTTCCAGAGTGTTTGCCCAGTTTGCCTAACTGCTTCACTGTTTCAGTAAGCTTCCACCAGCATTAGCAGTCTTCAAATGCAGCATCACTCAGGACAAATCACCTAACTTATCAAAATGACTGCCATAACTACTCTTCCACCAAATAAAGCAATTATGTCAATTTTTAACAAATTGCTTAATTTCATTGCTTATCATGTTGTAATTAAGTTGACAGTTGTTAATGCTGTAATCTCATTAATGACAGTTGATTATAGGAACAACTAAGACTTCAGGTTCAATGCTGCATCGTGGGACTTAAAGCAGCTCAAATCGATCTTTACTTAATGTTACAGTAGAAGCCACACATTCGTCTTGGCGTCAGGTTGGAGATGTTCAGATAGAGCAGCGTTCGGAGGTGCAGTAAGGAGACAATGACAAAAAGCCAGGGGCAGCAAGAGGACAAGGATATCAACGTCAGGTGCAGTAAGGACACAAAGTCAGGTGCAGTAAGGACACAAAGTCAGCTGCAGTAAGGACACAAAGTCAGCTGCAGTAAGGACAAAAAGCCAGGTGCAATAAGGACACAAAGTCAGGTGCAGTAAGGACACAAAGTCAGGTGCAATAAGGACACAAAGTCAGGTGCAGTAAGGACAAAAAGCCAGGGGCAGTAAGGACACAAAGTCAGCTGCAGTAAGGACAAAAAGCCAGGGGCAGTAAGGACACAAAGTCAGCTGCAGTAAGGACAAAAAGCCAGGGGCAGTAAGGACACAAAGTCAGCTGCAGTAAGGACAAAAAGCCAGGGGCAGTAAGGACACAAAGTCAGCTGCAGTAAGGACACAAAGCCAGGGGCAGTAAGGACACAAAGTCAGGTGCAGTAAGGACACAAAGTCAGGTGCAATAAGGACACAAAGTCAGGTGCAGTAAGGACACAAAGTCAGGTGCAGTAAGGACACAAAGCCAGGGGCAGTAAGGACACAAAGCCAGGGGCAGTAAGGACACAAAGTCAGGTGCAGTAAGGACACAAAGTCAGGTGCAATAAGGACACAAAGTCAGGTGCAGTAAGGACACAAAGTCAGGTGCAGTAAGGACACAAAGCCAGGTGCAGTAAGGACACAAAGTCAGGTGCAGTAAGGACACAAAGTCAGGTGCAATAGTCACTGATGTGAGGCAAGGTCAGTGATGTGAGGAAAGGTCAGTGGTGTGAGGCAAAGTCACTGATGTGAGGCAAGGTCAGTGATGTGAGGCAAGGTCACTGATGTGAGGCAAGGTCAGTGATGTGAGGCAAGGTCAGTGATGTGAGGCAAGGTCAGTGGTGTGAGGCAAGGTCACTGATGTGAGGCAAGGTCAGTGGTGTGAGGCAAGGTCAGTGATGTGAGGCAAGGTCAGTGATGTGAGGCAAGGTCAGTGATGTGAGGCAAGGTCAGTGATGTGAGGCAAGGTCAGTGATGGGAGGCAAGGTCAGTGATGTGAGGCAAGGTCACTGATGTGAGGCAAGGTCACTGATGTGAGGCAAGGTCACTGATGTGAGGCAAGGTCACTGATGTGCGGTAAGGTCACTGATGTGCGTTAAGGTCACTGATGTGCGGTAAGGTCACTGATGTGAGGCAAGGTCAGTGATGTGAGGCAAGGTCAGTGATGTGAGGCAAGGTCAGTAATGTGAGGTAAGGTCACTGATGGTGACTCCACAAATAACAAGAATGGGCTCCCAATCTTTGATAAATACAGTTCTGTGAACTTGACTGATAAGCCATTAAAGCCCTGATGATGATGATGATGATTCGGTCCTGAAGCTGCAGCAAACAGGCGGCTAATGAGTCTTATCAACGTCTATGGATGAAAATCAGGTATTTTGTCAAAATGGATTGAAAAATTACACCTTTGACTTGAAGCCTTTCTGTCTTTCCACACTGATGGTTAAAACTGCACTTATGGCTTACGAGAAGCACCAACTATCCAATTTCAGTTTCCACTTTTTTTTGCTTTCTACTTTTCCTGCTTTTTTTGCTGTAGGTTATATTTTTGGTGCTGTTTGTTTCTCTGTGGACCACAAAACTAGAAAAGCTGTGGACGGATCCTGATGATATCTGATAGGTGGGTATAGGTCAGAAGAACGATAAGGGGCCACCTAGTGGCTTTCTTAGGTACTGCAGCAGAACTTCAGGTTTTGATATCTCGTGGTTTGGACATGCTGTGGTCATGATTTTGGAGAGGTAGACAGCTCTAGGTGCATAGAGTAAGAGCTTTGGACCCCATGACGGCTTCATTGAAACTGCTGGAGCCAATTTTGCTTCAAACACTGAAAGAGAATAACTAAGGAAGGGGTTGACATGATTTTTGGTATGTAGACACCTTAAGAGATTATGGACATAATCAGATACTAAGTATGCAAACCAGGAGCTTATTTGCAGAATTAATGAGGAAAGAGTTTAACCCCACTGCATTCCCTGATCAGACTATAAATATGTGACATATGTAGCTGGCAAAGAGAGGCCTGTTGATAGATATCAATAATGCAAATAAAGACCTCTTTTGAATAATCGTTGAGAAAACACCATCATTCCATATTGGTAAGAAAAATTATGGGAGTTTCATACTTGTAGCATTTCGAAGTTAAGTAAAGGCGACATGAATAATGTGAATCAGGGCCTCATTTACACAATTTGTGAGAAAATTCTAAAGTAGAGTTCCTTGCTTGATCAATAAAAATGAGGAAATCATTTTCATAACACCCCGAAGCTACTGAAAGACAATCCTGAAGCTAATTAACCTTCTCCCTGCTGCCTAATCCCAAAACCAATACAAATGTGATACCAAACTGCTACCTTAACATTCGGGAGGTTAAAGACAACCCGAAGCTCTTCTCCTGTCAGCTTTAGAGCAGAACATCAGCCAGCCCCGGCCTTATTTCCCAGGGTGCCCTTCATATCCCCGGGATTAATGAGCACAATTAACAAGGCCTAATTAAGGATCTGACTTTGCACATCCCGTCAACATGATAATCAGCAGAAGAACCACAACAGGCTACTAAACGTCAGGCACATCTGTGTGTTACGGACCAGAAAAGGGCTGCAGAGGCGAAGCACCCATCTCAACAGCAATGCAGGAGTCCTGACTCCCCAGATAAGGAAGTAAGGATGCCACAGTACAAGATAAGGAGTAAGGACACCGCAGGACAAGATAAAGAGGTAAGAACCCCACTGAGGAAAATTATGGAGTCCATCAGAAACTACGCCGATGAGCTAAGCAACAAATCTTTAGCCTGAAATGGTCGACCCCCTGATAACACTACAAGACAAAGGCCAGCTTGTCATGACTAGGGACTGTTATCAACTCCAGCTTACCTCGGTTGTCATGACTACGGACTGTTATCAACTCCAGCTTACCTCGGTTGTCATGACTACGGACTGTTATCAACTCCAGCTTACCTCGGTTGTCATGACTAAAGACTGTTATCAAATCCAGCTTACCTCAGTTGTCATGACTACGGACTGTTATCAACTCCAGCTTACCTCGGTTGTCATGACTAAAGACTGTTATCAAATCCAGCTTACCTCAGTTGTCATGACTACGGACTGTTATCAACTCCAGCTTACCTCGGTTGTCATGACTACAGACTGTTATCAAATCCAGCTTACCTCAGTTGTCATGACTACGGACTGTTATCAACTCCAGCTTACCTCGGTTGTCATGACTACAGACTGTTATCAACTCCAGCTTACCTCAGTTGTCATGACTACGGACTGTTATCAACTCCAGCTTACCTCGGTTGTCATGACTACAGACTGTTATAAATTCCAGCTTACCTCAGTTGTCATGACTACGGACTGTTATCAACTCCAGCTTACCTCGGTTGTCATGACTACAGACTGTTATAAATTCCAGCTTACCTCAGTTGTCATGACTACGGACTGTTATCAACTCCAGCTTACCACGGTTGTCATGACTACGGACTGTTATCAACACCAGCTTACCTCGGTTGTCATGACTACTGACTGTTACTAACCCTAGACGCTACAGCAGGTTAGACATGTTAGAGTGCCTTGGTTGTCATGACTACAGGTTAGAGTGCAGCGGTTGTCACGACTACAGATTAGACAGAGCACCTCAGTGTAGATCATTACTTCTCATTATTTCTTCATAATAAACAGCTTAACCAAAGCCTCTACGCTTCTCGGGGAGATTAGCTGGCAATATAAGGACGTCGTCAGTAAGGCTCTTATGCAACATTGAAGTTAAGAGCAAGGTAAACACTCCTCTGCAGGATATGTCAAGGTCAAAATGAAGCCTTGCCTCAACAGGGCATGGAAGAAAAACCTGAACTTTTCATCATACAACAAGTGAGACACACACATATACAAAAAGAGGGGGTAGTCATGTGAATATTCTGTGTATGTTAACACCAAAACACATGTGATTGGCTGTTGAGCCTTACCTCCTCACTCCCCCTGGAGAGGGCTGATACCACATGTAGAACAGTAGCAATCCGCAGCACCACCAGCAGGAGGAAGGCTGGTGAGAAGAGTTTCCTGATGAAGTGCAGAGCAGAGTGGACGTGGACTGGGGAAACAGGCAAAATGGAACCAGCTGTTTCAGTGTTTGTGTGTGAGGAACATGTACCCCCTGTTTCAGGGTTTGTGTGAGGAACATGCACCCCGGTTCAGGGTTTGTGTGAGGAACATGTACCCCCTGTTTCAGGGTTTGTGTGAGGAACATGCACCCCGGTTCAGGGTTTGTGTGAGGAACATGTACCCCCTGTTTCAGGGTTTGTGTGAGGAACATGCACCCCGGTTCAGGGTTTGTGTGAGGAACATGTACCCCCTGTTTCAGGGTTTGTGTGAGGAACATGTACACCCCGGTTCAGTGCTTGTGTGAGGAACATGTACCCCCTGTTTCAGGGTTTGTGTGAGGAATATGCACCCCGGTTCAGTGTTTGTGTGAGGAACATGTACCCCGGTTCAGTGTTTGTGTGAGAAAAATCTGTTACATGTTGATAGATTCAGCATCACATCTACATTCATAAACAGTCCCTAATCCATACCTATTAGCATTGTAAAATATTTGAATATTTGAACAGAAACTGGAAGGGAAACAGAAACAATTTTATGGTTCCTTTGGGTCTGATTGAAACAAACGCAACAGTTAATGGAGTTCATGCCACAGCGGGTCTTCAACAAGATATGTTTTAATCCATGTTTGGCAGCTTGTGTTAGCTACTCGGTAACAGTTGCATTTAACGATGGACTGACACTTGAACTTCATCCATCTTAATCATTTACCTCTACCCAGAATCGCATCAGTTTTTTCATAAATGTTAAAATTACTTTGACCTTTTTGCATATAGATAGAACTATAAGAGGATTGCAACATTCAAACTTCCTTGATTACAGAAGTGAAAATCATGCTACAATAAGAATTGACTGCAGTGTGTGGATGTGTGCATGTATGATGTGCAAGCATGAGCGTATGTGTACTTACGAGTTGTAATTGTGCACAGTCTGCCTACTAATATGTTGACAGTTTTGGAATGGTTGAGGTGTTGAGATGTTTCTTAGCTTTGACAAAGAGAAAAAACCCTGCAGCCTTACATTTGGTGGCTGAAGTCTGTAGGAACAGCTGAACTGCTGCGCTACTTTGACAGCAAGAAAAGAGAGAATCTCACCCATAGTCGAGCTGGCCAAAGACAACAGGACCTCCAGGTAGGAGTAGTCTGCCCAGGGCGCCCTGGAACACAGGCACAAACAATAAACACAATAAACAATAAACACAAACAAAAAACACAAACAGGAACCTCAGTAACAACAACACCTGTAGGTAGGAGTAGTCACCAGTACCAGGGATAGCTGCTTATTCACAATCAGGCTTTCAGTACCAGGGATGGCTGCTTATTCACAACCAGGCTTTCAGTACCAGGGATGGCTGCTTAACTACAGCCAGGCTTTCAGTACCAGGGATAGCTGCTTATTCACAACCAGGCTTTTAGCACCAGGGATAGCTGCTTATTCACAATCAGGCTTTCAGTACCAGGGATAGCTGCTTATTCACAACCAGGCTTTCAGTACCAGGGATAGCTGCTTATTCACAATCAGGCTTTCAGTACCAGGGATGGCTGCTTATTCACAACCAGGCTTTCAGTACCAGGGATGGCTGCTTATTCACAACCAGGCTTTCAGTACCAGGGATAGCTGCTTATTCACAACCAGCCTTTCAGTACCAGGGATAGCTGCTTATTCACAGCCAGACTTTCAGTACCAGGGATAGCTGCTTATTCACAATCAGGCTTTCAGTACCAGGGATAGCTGCTTATTCACAATCAGGCTTTCAGTACCAGGGATAGCTGCTTATTCACAACCAGGCTTTCAGTACCAGGGATAGCTGCTTATTCACAACCAGGCTTTCAGTACCAGGGATAGCTGCTTATTCACAACCAGGCTTTCAGTACCAGGGGTAGCTGCTTATTCACAATCAGGCTTTCAGTACCAGGGGTAGCTGCTTATTCACAGCCAGGCTTTCAGTACCAGGGATAGCTGCTTATTCACAGCCAGGCTTTCAGTACCAGGGATAGCTGCTTATTCACAACCAGGCTTTCAGTACCAGGGATAGCTGCTTATTCACAATCAGGCTTTCAGTACCAGGGATAGCTGCTTATTCACAATCAGGCTTTCAGTACCAGGGATAGCTGCTTATTCACAATCAGGCTTTCAGTACCAGGGATGGCTGCTTATTCACAGCCAGGCTTTCAGTACCAGGGATAGCTGCTTATTCACAATCAGGCTTTCAGTACCAGGGATGGCTGCTTATTCACAATCAGGCTTTCAGTACCAGGGATAGCTGCTTATTCACAATCAGGCTTTCAGTACCAGGGATGGCTGCTTATTCACAATCAGGCTTTCAGTACCAGGGATAGCTGCTTATTCACAACCAGGCTTTCAGTACCAGGGATAGCTGCTTATTCACAATCAGGCTTTCAGTACCAGGGATGGCTGCTTATTCACAATCAGGCTTTCAGTACCAAGGATAGCTCCTTAACTACAGCCAGGCTTTCAGCACCAGGGATAGCTGCTTATTCACAGCCAGGCTTTCAGTACCATAACAGCGATGCAACAATCCAGCATGCGAAACCCAGCATGCACAATAGCGATGCATTAATCCGATAGCCAAACTCCTTTGTTACGATAAAGCACAACTGAATGCTGATATACAAGATGACATGCACTTTCTTTACTACCAGGCATCAGTAACAAAGTCTTACTTAACACCAAACTCATTTTTGTAGGCAAACATTACAAACATGACCAGGATGTCACAGAAGCAGGAAGCAAAACAGAGATCTGAAGACAGATGTCCAACTTCTGTAAGCTTGTTCCCTCTTCCTGCAAAATAAGCTTGTTCCCTCGTCCTGCAAAATAAGCTTGTTCCCTCTTCCTGCAAAATAAGCTTGTTCCCTCTTCCTGCAAAATAAGCTTGTTCCCTCTTCCTGCAAAATAAGCTTGTTCCCTCTTCCTGCAAAATAAGTCTGTTCCCTCTCCCTGCAAAATAAGCTTGTTCCCTCTTCCTGCAAAATAAGCTTGTTCCCTCTTCCTGCAAAATAAGCTTGTTCCCTCTTCCTGCAAAATAAGCTTGTTCCCTCTTCCTGCAAAATAAGCTTGTCCCCTCTTCCTGCAAAATAAGCCTGTTCCCTCTTCCTGCAAAATAAGCTTGTTCCCTCTTCCTGCAAAATAAGCTTGTTCCCTCTTCCTGCAAAATAAGCCTGTTCCCTCTCCCTGCAAAATAAGCTTGTTCCCTCATCCTGCAAAATAAGCTTGTTCCCTCTTCCTGCAAAATAAGCTTGTTCCCTCTTCCTGCAAAATAAGCTCATTCCCTTCTCCTGCAAAATAAGCTTGTTCGCTCTTCCTGCAAAATAAGCTTGTTCCCTCTTCCTGCAAAATAAGCTTGTTCCCTCTTCCTGCAAAATAAGCTTGTTCCCTCTTCCTGCAAAAAAAGCTCATTCCCTTCTCCTGCAAAATAAGCTTGTTCGCTCTTCCTGCAAAATAAGCTTGTTTCCTCTTCCTGCAAAATAAGCTTGTTCCCTCTTCCTGCAAAATAAGCTTGTTCCCTCTTCCTGCAAAATAAGCTTGTTCCCTCTTCCTGCAAAATAAGCTTGTTCCCTCTTCCTGCAAAATAAGCTCATTCCCTTCTCCTGCAAAATAAGCTTGTTCGCTCTTCCTGCAAAATAAGCTTGTTCCCTCGTCCTGCAAAATAAGCTTGTTCCCTCTTCCTGCAAAATATGCTTGTCCCCTCTTCCTGCAAAATAAGCCTGTTCCCTCTTCCTGCAAAATAAGCTTGTTCCCTCTTCCTGCAAAATAAGCTTGTTCCCTCTTCCTGCAAAATAAGCTTGTTCCCTCTTCCTGCAAAATAAGCTTGTTCGCTCTTCCTGCAAAATAAGCTTGTTCCCTCTTCCTGCAAAATAAACTTGTCCCCTCTTCCTGCAAAATAAGCCTGTTCCCTCTTCCTGCAAAATAAGCTTGTCCCCTCTTCCTGCAAAATAAGCTTGTTCGCTCTTCCTGCAAAATAAGCCTGTTCCCTCTTCCTGCAAAATAAGCTTGTCCCCTCTTCCTGCAAAATAAGCCTGTTCCCTCTTCCTGCAAAATAAGCCTGTTCCCTCTTCCTGCAAAATAAGCTTGTTCCCTCTTCCTGTAAAATAAGCTTGTTCCCTCTTCCTGCAAAATAAGCTTGTTCCCTCTTCCTGCAAAATAAGCTTGTTCCCTCATCCTGCAAAATAAGCTTGTTCCCTCTTCCTGCAAAATAAGCTCATTCCCTTCTCCTGCAAAATAAGCTTGTTCCCTCTTCCTGCAAAATAAGCTTGTTCCCTCCTCCTGCAAAATAAGCTTGTTCCCTCCTCCTGCAAAAT
This sequence comes from Branchiostoma lanceolatum, assembly GCA_035149815.1. Taxonomy (NCBI): domain Eukaryota; kingdom Metazoa; phylum Chordata; class Leptocardii; order Amphioxiformes; family Branchiostomatidae; genus Branchiostoma; species Branchiostoma lanceolatum. Next base: position 44,030,794 of record CM068866.1, read on the forward strand.
AAGCCTGTTCCCTCTTCCTGCAAAATAAGCTTGTTCCCTCGTCCTGCAAAATAAGCTTGTTCCCTCTTCCTGCAAAATAAGCTTGTCCCCTCTTCCTGCAAAATAAGCCTGTTCCCTCTTCCTGCAAAATAAGCCTGTTCCCTCTTCCTGCAAAATAAGCTTGTTCCCTCATCCTGCAAAATAAGCTTGTCCCCTCTTCCTGCAAAATAAGCCTGTCCCCTCTTTCTGCAAAATAAACTTGTCCCCTCTTCCTGCAAAATAAGCTTGTCCCCTCTTCCTGCCAAATAAGCTTGTTCCCTCTTCCTGCAAAATAAGCCTGTTCCCTCTTCCTGCAAAATAAGCTTGTTCCCTCATCCTGCAAAATAAGCTTGTTCCCTCTTCCTGCAAAATAAGCTTGTTCCCTCATCCTGCAAAATAAGCTTGTTCCCTCTTCCTGCAAAATAAACTTGTCCCCTCTTCCTGCAAAATAAGCTTGTCCCCTCTTCCTGCAAAATAAGCCTGTTCCCTCTTCCTGCAAAATAAGCTTGTTCCCTCTTCCTGCAAAATAAGCTTGTTCCCTCATCCTGCAAAATAAGCTTGTTCCCTCCTCTTGCAAAATAAGCTTGTTCCCTCTTCCTGCAAAATAAGCTTGTTCCCTCATCCTGCAAAATAAGCTTGTTCCCTCCTCCTGCAAAATAAGCTTGTTCCCTCTTCCTGCCAAATAAGCTTGTTCCCTCTTCCTGCAAAATCAGGTTTGTGGAACAGCAGTGGAGTTGTCAGGTTTGTGGAACAGCAGTGGAGTTATCAGGTTTGTGGAACAGCAGTGGAGTTGTCAGGTTTGTGGAACAGCAGTGGAGTTGTCAGGTTTGTGGAACAGCAGTGGAGTTGTCAGGTTTGTGGAACAGCAGTGGAGTAAGTTGGTTTGTGGAACAGCAGTGGAGTTATCAGGTTTGTGGAACAGCAGTGGAGTTGTCAGGTTTGTGGAACAGCAGTTGAGTAAGTTGGTTTGTGGAACAGCAGTGGAGTTATCAGGTTTGTGGAACAGCAGTGGAGTTATCAGGTTTGTGGAACAGCAGTGGAGTTGTCAGGTTTGTGGAACAGCAGTGGAGTTATCAGGTTTGTGGAACAGCAGTGGAGTAAGTTGGTTTGTGGAACAGCAGTGGAGTTATCAGGTTTGTGGAACAGCAGTGGAGTTATCAGGTTTGTGGAACAGCAGTGGAGTTATCAGGTTTGTGGAACAGCAGTGGAGTTATCAGGTTTGTGGAACAGCAGTGGAGTTATTAGGTTTGTGGAACAGCAGTGGAGTTATCAGGTTTGTGGAACAGCAGTGGAGTTATCAGGTTTGTGGAACAGCAGTGGAGTTGTCAGGTTTGTGGAACAGCAGTTGAGTAAGTTGGTTTGTGGAACAGCAGTGGAGTTATCAGGTTTGTGGAACAGCAGTGGAGTTATCAGGTTTGTGGAACAGCAGTGGAGTTGTCAGGTTTGTGGAACAGCAGTGGAGTAAGTTGGTTTGTGGAACAGCAGTGGAGTAAGTTGGTTTGTGGAACAGCAGTGGAGTTATCAGGTTTGTGGAACAGCAGTGGAGTAAGTTGGTTTGTGGAACAGCAGTGGAGTTGTCAGGTTTGTGGAACAGCAGTGGAGTTGTCAGGTTTGTGGAACAGCAGTGGAGTAAGTTGGTTTGTGGAACAGCAGTGGAGTTATCAGGTTTGTGGAACAGCAGTGGAGTTGTCAGGTTTGTGGAACAGCAGTGGAGTAAGTTGGTTTGTGGAACAGCAGTGGAGTAAGTTGGTTTGTGGAACAGCAGTGGAGTTATCAGGTTTGTGGAACAGCAGTGGAGTTATCAGGTTTGTGGAACAGCAGTGGAGTTATCAGGTTTGTGGAACAGCAGTGGAGTTGTCAGGTTTGTGGAACAGCAGTTGAGTAAGTTGGTTTGTGGAACAGCAGTGGAGTTATCAGGTTTGTGGAACAGCAGTGGAGTTATCAGGTTTGTGGAACAGCAGTGGAGTTATCAGGTTTGTGGAACAGCAGTGGAGTTGTCAGGTTTGTGGAACAGCAGTGGAGTTATCAGGTTTGTGGAACAGCAGTAGAGTTGTCAGGTTTGTGGAACAGCAGTGGAGTAAGTTGGTTTGTGCAGCAGCAGTGGAGTTATCAGGTTTGTGGAACAGCAGTGGAGTTATCAGGTTTGTGGAACAGCAGTAGAGTTGTCAGGTTTGTGGAACAGCAGTGGAGTAAGTTGGTTTGTGGAACAGCAGTGGAGTTATCAGGTTTGTGGAACAGCAGTGGAGTAAGTTGGTTTGTGGAACAGCAGTGGAGTTGTCAGGTTTGTGGAACAGCAGTGGAGTTGTCAGGTTTGTGGAACAGCAGTGGAGTAAGTTGGTTTGTGGAACAGCAGTGGAGTTATCAGGTTTGTGGAACAGCAGTGGAGTTGTCAGGTTTGTGGAACAGCAGTGGAGTAAGTTGGTTTGTGGAACAGCAGTGGAGTAAGTTGGTTTGTGGAACAGCAGTGGAGTTATCAGGTTTGTGGAACAGCAGTGGAGTTATCAGGTTTGTGGAACAGCAGTGGAGTTATCAGGTTTGTGGAACAGCAGTGGAGTTGTCAGGTTTGTGGAACAGCAGTTGAGTAAGTTGGTTTGTGGAACAGCAGTGGAGTTATCAGGTTTGTGGAACAGCAGTGGAGTTGTCAGGTTTGTGGAACAGCAGTGGAGTTATCAGGTTTGTGGAACAGCAGTGGAGTTATCAGGTTTGTGGAACAGCAGTGGAGTTATCAGCTTTGTGTTCCTGTTGTTTGACGTGATATTGAATGCAGGTCTGAGAAAAGACCATTTCTCATTGCTTACTGATGTTTATTTGGCTGATATCATGCACAGATCTGAGCTGTTCACACATGGATATTTATCTGGCTGATATCATGCACAGATCTGAGCTGTTCACACATGGATGTTTATTTGGCTGATATCATGCACAGATCTGAGCTAGCTGTTCACACATGGATGTTTATCTGGCTGATATCATGCACAGATCTGAGCTGTTCACACATGGATGTTTATTTGGCTGATATCATGCACAGATCTGAGCTAGCTGTTCACACATGGATGTTTATCTGGCTGATATCATGCACAGATCTGAGCTGTTCACACATGGATGTTTATTTGGCTGATATCATGCACAGATCTGAGCTAGCTGTTCACACATGGATGTTTATCTGGCTGATATCATGCACAGATCTGAGCTGTTCACACATGGATGTTTATCTGGCTGATATCATGCACAGATCTGAGCTAGCTGTTCACACATGGATGTTTATCTGGCTGATATCATGCACAGATCTGAGCTAGCTGTTCACACATGGATGTTTATCTGGCTGATATCATGCACAGATCTGAGCTGTTCACACATGGATGTTTATCTGGCTGATATCATGCACAGATCTGAGCTAGCTGTTCACACATGGATGTTTATCTGGCTGATATCATGCACAGATCTGAGCTAGCTGTTCACACATGGATGTTTATTTGGCTGATATCATGCACAGATCTGAGCTAGCTGTTCACACATGGATGTTTATTTGGCTGATATCATGCACAGATCTGAGCTGTTCACACATGGATGTTTATCTGGCTGATATCATGCACAGATCTGAGCTAGCTGTTCACACATGGATGTTTATCTGGCTGATATCATGCACAGATCTGAGCTAGCTGTTCACACATGGATGTTTATTTGGCTGATATCATGCACAGATCTGAGCTGTTCACACATGGATGTTTATCTGGCTGATATCATGCACAGATCTGAGCTAGCTGTTCACACATGGATGTTTATCTGGCTGATATCATGCACAGATCTGAGCTAGCTGTTCACACATGGATGTTTATTTGGCTGATATCATGCACAGATCTGAGCTGTTCACACATGGATGTTTATCTGGCTGATATCATGCACAGATCTGAGCTGTTCACACATGGATGTTTTGGCAATCCTGACATCTTCCTGCCAGAAGCACATCAGGGAGAAATCCTCAAATTCCCACATTTACAACAATTTCAATGTTTAATGAGGCTGATAAAATGTGCAGACCAAGTCTGACATGCTGTGTATACTCCTTACACTTCTCCTTCATAGAACTTTCTTCACTGCTCTTGTGATTGCCAGATAAAGTGGATAAAGTGGAGACTATCTACTGTTATTTAAGCACATACACTATGTTCACAGCCATTGTGACCAGACTTTTAATGCAGGCACTTTTTGCTTCACTGCAGTGTTCAACATAGACAACTGAGCCTCTTTGTCAGAGTTAGACTAATTAGCACCTGTCATTGCAAAGAACGATTAGAGCTTGGCATGTTGCTAAGGCGACGGCTCTGACTGATGAGAAGATTAATTCTCCCTTCCCGGGGGACGTGCACATCAAGGTGACAAATATTTGGGGAAATTGATTGTTGCAGGCATGAAATCCCCCAGGACACAATCTACCGGCACAGAATCCACCGGAACATGCTTTTCCCACCCTACGACAGGGTCACCTCCAGCAAATGTTCTGCAGAAACGGGGGAAACTGTGAGGAAATGTTCTGCAGAAACGGGAGAAATTGTGAGGAAATGTTCTGCAGAAACGGGGGAAACTGTGAGGAAATGTTCTGCAGAAACGGGGGAAACTGTGAGGAAATGTTCTGCAGAAACGGGGGAAACTGTGAGGAAATGTTCTGCAGAAACGGGGGAAACTGTGAGGAAATGTTCTGCAGAAACGGGGGAAACTGCAGGAAATGTTCTGCAGAAACGGGGGAAACTGCAGGAAATGTTCTGCAGAAACGGGGGAAACTGCAGGAAATGTTCTGCAGAAATGGGGGAAACTGTGAGGAAATGTTCTGCAGAAACGGGGGAAACTGTGAGGAAATGTTCTGCAGAAACGGGGGAAACTGTGTGGAAATGTTCTGCAGAAACGGGGGAAACTGCAGGGAATGTTCTGCATAAACGGGGGAAACTGTGAGGAAATGTTCTGCAGAAACTGGGGAAACTGTGAGGAAATGTTCTGCAGAAACGGGGGAAACTGTGAGGAAATGTTCTGCAGAAACGGGGGAAACTGCAGGAAATGTTCTGCAGAAACGGGGGAAACTGCAGGAAATGTTCTGCAGAAACGGGGGAAACTGCAGGAAATGTTCTGCAGAAATGGGGGAAACTGTGAGGAAATGTTCTGCAGAAACGGGGGAAACTGTGAGGAAATGTTCTGCAGAAACGGGGGAAACTGTGTGGAAATGTTCTGCAGAAACGGGGGAAACTGCAGGGAATGTTCTGCATAAACGGGGGAAACTGTGAGGAAATGTTCTGCATAAACGGGGGAAACTGCAGGAAATGTTCTGCAGAAATGGGGGAAACTGTGGAAATGTTCTGCAGAAACGGGGGAAACTGTGGAAATGTTCTGCAGAAACGGGGGAAACTGTGAGGAAATGTTCTGCAGAAACTGGGGAAACTGAGGAAATGTTCTACCGAAACGGGGGAAACTGTGTGGAAATGTTCTGCAGAAACGGGGGAAACTGTGGAAATGTTCTGCAGAAACGGGGGAAATTGTGAGGAAATGTTCTGCAGAAACGGGGGAAATTGTGAGGAAATGTTCTGCAGAAACTGGGGAAATTGTGAGGAAATGTTCTGCAGAAACGGGGGTAACTGCAGGAAATGTTCTGCAGAAACGGGGGAAACTGCAGGAAATGTTCTGCATAAATGGGGGAAACTGCAGGAAATGTTCTGCAGAAACGGGGGAAACTGCAGGAAATGTTCTGCATAAACGGGGGAAACTGTGAGGAAATGTTCTGTAGAAACGGGGGAAACTGTGAGGAAATGTTCTGCAGAAACGGGGGAAATTGCAGGAAATGTTCTGCAGAAACGGGGGAAACTGCAGGAAATGTTCTGCAGAAACGGGGGAAACTGAGGAAATGTTCTGCATAAACGGGGGAAACTGCAGGAAATGTTCTGCAGAAACGAGGGAAACTGCAGGAAATGTTCTGCATAAATGGGGGAAACTGCAGGAAATGTTCTGCAGAAACGGGGGAAACTGTGAGGAAATGTTCTGCAGAAACGAGGGAAACTGCAGGAAATGTTCTGCAGAAACGGGGGAAACTGTGAGGAAATGTTCTGCAGAAACGAGGGAAACTGCAGGAAATGTTCTGCAGAAACGGGGGTAACTGCAGGAAATGTTCTGCAGAAACGGGGGAAACTGCAGGAAATGTTCTGCATAAATGGGGGAAACTGCAGGAAATGTTCTGCAGAAACGGGGGAAACTGCAGGAAATGTTCTGCATAAACGGGGGAAACTGTGAGGAAATGTTCTGTAGAAACGGGGGAAACTGTGAGGAAATGTTCTGCAGAAACGGGGGAAATTGCAGGAAATGTTCTGCAGAAACGGGGGAAACTGCAGGAAATGTTCTGCAGAAACGGGGGAAACTGAGGAAATGTTCTGCATAAACGGGGGAAACTGCAGGAAATGTTCTGCAGAAACGAGGGAAACTGCAGGAAATGTTCTGCAGAAACGGGGGAAATTGTGAGGAAATGTTCTGCAGAAACGGGGGAAACTGCAGGAAATGTTCTGCAGAAACGAAGGAAACTGCAGGAAATGTTCTGCATAAACGGGGGAAACTGCAGGAAATGTTCTGCAGAAACGGGGGAAATTGTGAGGAAATGTTTGCATGTCGTCTGGGGGAAAGAGACCAAACCGATCAACTTTATAATGTTGTCCCACATTCTGATGTTTTATTCAATAATGTTGTCCCACAGTCCCACGGATCAGCTGGGAATGCAGTTCTTTGCCATGCTGCTAGATGGCACTGCTCAATGGCAGATACTAAACCGGGATGTTTAGGAAAGCCAAGCGATTTTTGTACCCAGGCACTAAAAAAATGCCGGTAACAGATAAAGCCAACAAACAATACTAACATGGCAGTTTATACTGAGAGAGAAAGCATACATGTACATCAGGGCTTGTCTAAAGAGGGTTACAGGAGACCTCGCCCCCTTGCCCTGACCATGCCCCCCTTATCCAGAGGAGCTCGCCCCCTTGCCCTGACCATGCCCCCCTTATCCAGGAGAGCTCGCCCCCTTGCCCTGACCATGCCCCCCTTATCCAGGAGAGCTCGCCCCCTTGCCCTGACCATTTTAACTTAAAATCCCCACCATCCCCACTTGGTCACTCCACTCCCTCGCAATGCTCCCTCTTGCAATATTTTCCCAGAAAAAAAACTGTACATGTTGAACTACTAGGGCCTAGGAAAAAAACTGTACATGTTGAACTACTAAGGCCTAGGAAAAAAAACTGTACATGTTGAACTACTAAGGCCTAGGAAAAAAACTGTACATGTTGAACTACTAGGGCCTAGGAAAAAACTGTACATGTTGAACTACTAGGGCCTAGGAAAAAAACTGTACATGTTGAACTACTAGGGCCTAGGAAAAAAACTGTACATGTTGAACTACTAGGGCCTAGGAAAAAAACTGTACATGTTGAACTACTAGGGCCTAGGAAAAAAACTGTACATGTTGAACTACTAAGGCCTAGGAAAAAAAATGTACATGTTGAACTACTAGGGCCTAGGAAAAAAACTGTACATGTTGAACTACTAGGGCCTAGGAAAAAAACTGTACATGTTGAACTACTAAGGCCTAGGAAAAAAACTGTACATGTTGAACTACTAGGGCCTAGGAAAAAAACTGTACATGTTGAACTACTAGGGCCTAGGAAAAAAACTGTACATGTTGAACTACTAAGGCCTAGGAAAAAAACTGTACATGTTGAACTACTAGGGCCTAGGAAAAAAAATGTTGTGTTTCCGATTACCCGACCGACCCTAGCAAACCCCCCGACCCTAGCCTTTTTTTGGGGGTATCGGTCACTGGGAAAAATAATTTCTGAACTTGAGTGATGAAAAACTGTGCGCGAAAAAACCGCTTGCGCAGTTGTGCAGCGTAACAATGTTTTGATTGGTGCAAGTTATTTCTAAACCCAGATTACGCAGTGCACTACCTAAATTTCGGGCCTGAGAACTCGATTTGCGGTAATTATTTGCACAAAGTAGAAAATTTGGACCAAGAAAACTCTAATATTCTACTACTCTGCATCAGACACGTGCACACACACTCTCTCTCACTTTCGTAAATTTTCAATCAAAACACAGACATCGACCCCCAACCAAACGACTTAATAAATTTACCAATACTTTTTCATTTGTTTGCATCCATAGTCAACTTGTTTTATACTGCCTGAAACGCAAAAATCCGTCTGCAAAGAGAGCTCGGCTCCCGGTCAAGAGACAATATTTTTCAGCCGCCATCTTGGATTTACAAACTAACCCTAGTTGTCTTGAGAATGCATGAGAGTAATGACGTAAACCTGCAGTACCGGCTACTACCGGTAGAGGGCAGTGTTTGAGTTGCCGTTTATTTCGATGGGGCGAAGTGTTGTTAGTATACTAGTGCTGAATTTTTTTTGTTGGCAACATTGAAAATTGCACAAGTGGTGAATGAGTCCCTTTACTAAGCTGGGATTTTAATAAAATTCTGAACTTTTGGAACAATTATTATAGAATATTAAACAAAGAAAGTTGTTAAAATGCGTCACATACCCAGCCCACTCAGCAGGTGCAGTTCTTGGGTTGGCTGCTAGGGTGAGCTCCTGATCCATCAGCCACAGCATGACAAAGGCTGCCATTGTCACCACACCTGCGTTGGAGATCACACCTGAGGAAGGGAGACTTTCACTTTCACTGACACAATATTCCAGCTGTGATCAAGTGTCTCAGAGTGAGAACAAAGCCAAAGTTACACACCGGCAAAATCTAATTTTTTACAACATCTAGGTTAAACAATAAATAAGTGGATTACCTTCGTCCACAATGTAGGTTAGAACAGCCAGTCCCACAGCAGCCACCAGCAGCAGAAGCAGAACCCTGCACAACAGACAAGGTAATCACACATGGCAGACTTCCCCATACGCACAAACACACACGTAAACATGCACAGAGACACGCACGCACACACACAAACACACGCACATGTACATACGCACAAACACACACGCAGCAGCTACCTACACACAACAGACTTCAGGCATGGCAGACTCCTCCCTCCCCCCCACAACATTGCGACAAAAGAACAGAACCTGACCCCTTACCTTGACCCCATACCCTGGCCCCTCACCTGAACCCTTACCCTGATCCCTTACTCCATACACTTACCCAGACACCTTACCCTGACCCGACTCTACTAGTAACCCCTTACCCGACCCTCTAACCCTGGCCCCTTACCAGACCCTATAACCCTGGCCCCTTACCAGACCCTCTAACCCTGGCCCCTTACCCGACCCTCTAACCCTGGCCCCTTACCAGACCCTATAACCCTGGCCCCTTACCAGACCCTCTAACCCTGGCCCCTTACCAGACCCTATAACCCTGGCCCCTTACCAGACCCTCTAACCCTGGCCCCTTACCAGACCCTCTAACCCTGGCCCCTTACCAGACCCTCTAACCCTGGCCCCTTACCAGACCCTCTAACCCTGGCCCCTTACCAGACCCTCTAACCCTGGCCCCTTACCAGACCCTCTAACCCTGGCCCCTTACCAGACCCTCTAACCCTGGCCCCTTACCAGACCCTCTAACCCTGGCCCCTTACCAGACACTCTAACCCTGGCCCCTTACCAGACCCTCTAACCCTGTCTCCTTACCAGTTCAGGGCGGAGCTCCCCTGGCTGTACAGAACCACAGCTATCACAGCGCTGACGACATAAGAGACAGCAGTGACTCCCAGTATCAGGGTCTGTAAGGCAGGGAGAAACTGATATTATACCTGCACACATATACACACACACTGGACACTGGGCTGGAGAGTTAAGTTCTCACCTTGATGAGGCCTGGCCGTTCCTTGATCCCTGCCAGCGCCAGTTCGCTGCCCTTCATGGTTAGGGTTAGGGCTGCAGAGTTAAGTTCTCACCTTGATGAGGCCTGGCCGTTCCTCGATCCCTACCAGCGCCAGTTCCCTGCCCTTCATGGTTAGGGTTAGGGCTGCAGAGTTAAGTTGTCACCTTGATGAGGCCTGGCCGTTCCTCGATCCCTACCAGCGCCAGTTCGCTGCCCTTCATGGTTAGGGTTAGGGATGCAGAGTTAAGTTCTCACCTTGATGAGGCCTGGCCATTCCTCGATCCCTGCCAGCACCAGTTCGCTGCCCTTCATGGTTAGGGTTAGGGCTGGAGAGTTAAGTTCTCACCTTGATGAGGCCTGGCCGTTCCTCGATCCCTGCCAGCGTCAGTTCGCTGCCCTTCATGATTAGGGTTAGGGCTGGAGAGTTAAGTTCTCACCTTGATGAGGCCTGGCCGTTCCTCGATCCCTGCCAGCGCCAGTTCGCTGCCCTTCATGGTTAGGGTTAGGACTGGAGAGTTAAGTTCTCACCTTGATGAGGCCTGGCCGTTCCTCGATCCGTGCCAGCGCCAGTTCGCTGCCCTTCATGATTAGGGTTAGGGCTGCAGAGTTAAGTTCTCACCTTGATGAGGCCTGGCCGTTCCTTGATCCCTGCCAGCGCCAGTTCGCTGCCCTTCATGGTTAGGGTTAGGGCTGGAGAGTTAAGTTCTCACCTTGATGAGGCCTGGCCGTTCCTCAATCCCTGCCAGCGCCAGTTCGCTGCCCTTCATGGTTAGGGTTAGGACTGGAGAGTTAAGTTCTCACCTTGATGAGGCCTGGCCGTTCCTCGATCCCTGCCAGCACCAGTTCCCTGCCCTTCATGGTTAGGGTTAGGGCTGGAGAGTTAAGTTCTCACCTTGATGAGGCCTGGCCGTTCCTCGATCCCTGCCAGCGCCAGTTCGCTGCCCTTCATGGTTAGGGTTAGGACTGGAGAGTTAAGTTCTCACCTTGATGAGGCCTGGCCGTTCCTCGATCCCTGCCAGCACCAGTTCCCTGCCCTTCATGGTTAGGGTTAGGGCTGGAGAGTTAAGTTCTCACCTTGATGAGGCCTGGCCGTTCCTCGATCCCTGCCAGCGCCAGTTCGCTGCCCTTCATGGTTAGAGCTGGAGAGTTAAGTTCTCACCTTGATGAGGCCTGGCCGTTCCTTGATCCCTGCCAGCACCAGTTCGCTGCCCTACATGGTTAGGGTTAGGGCTGCAGAGTTAAGTTCTCACCTTGATGAGGCCTGGCCGTTCCTCGATCCCTACCAGCACCAGTTCGCTGCCCTTCATGGTTAGGGTTAGGGCTGCAGAGTTAAGTTCTCACCTTGATGAGGCCTGGCCGTTCCTCGATCCCTGCCAGCACCAGTTCGCTGCCCTACATGGTTAGGGTTAGGGCTGCAGAGTTAAGTTCTCACCTTGATGAGGCCTGGCCGTTCCTCGATCCCTGCCAGCACCAGTTCGCTGCCCTTCATGGTTAGGGTTAGGGCTGGAGAGTTAAGTTCTCACCTTGATGAGGCCTGGCCGTTCCTCGATCCCTGCCAGCACCAGTTCGCTGCCCTTCATGGTTAGGGTTAGGACTGGAGAGTTAAGTTCTCACCTTGATAAGGCCTGGCCGTTCCTCGATCCCTGCCAGCGCCAGTTCGCTGCCCTTCATGGTTAGGGTTAGGGCTGGAGAGTTAAGTTCTCACCTTGATGAGGCCTGGCCGTTCCTCGATCCCTGCCAGCGCCAGTTCGCTGCCCTTCATGGCGAGCCTTACAACCTCGGCGGCTTCCGTGAGCAGAAGCGCGGGCTCCGAGACCAGCAGCAGCTTCTCGTACAGCCAGACCAGCGCGTACGGAAGCAGGTTCACGGGGAGCGACAGAATCAGCGCCAGCACTCCGACTTGTAGGTACGGCGCTATGAAAGACTGCAGGGACAAAAGGGTGGAGGAATTTAGCGATGGATGCATGGTCGCTCCAATCAAAAAGGTCAGAAAATGAAAACTTTGGATAATGCTGGATAGCCACAGTACAGGCTCGGGGCCCAGGAAGGACCCGTACATCGGCATGGTTACAATAATAAACAAACAACCCTCACCAGTCCGAGTGGCAGAGCTGCCCCGACCCCTGCATGGATCATCATCATGAGTGACAGGCGGAGTACGGGCTCCGGGCCCAGGAAGGACCCGTACATCGGCATGGTCAGCATCCACAGCAGCGGGACAAGTCTCACGCCATCTCCGATAGACAAACACATCTAAAAACAAACAAAAACAAAAACATCAAACAACAACACTTCTTACAGCAGCGGGACCCGTCTAGCGCCGTCTCCGATAGACAAACACATCTAAGAACAACCAAACAACATCAAACAAGAACAAGACAACATTTCCAAGTTTTATCCAGTTGCTTGTGTAACTATTTTGGGCGTATCTTACTACCTGTATGTCTAACCTTCATCAACGTAACAACACATCTTACAGCAGCGGGTCCCGTCTCATGTCGTCTCCGATAGACAAAAACATCTAAGAACAAACAAACGACATCAAACAACAACAACACATCTTACAGCAGCGGGTCCCGTCTTATGTCGTCTCCGATAGACAAAAACATATTTACTGACACAAACAAATTTTCAAATGATCTTTCCTGACAGAAAATATTATGGAATCAGATCTTTCCTGACACAAACAAATCTTTAAATGATCTTTCTTGACACAGAAAATCTTCAAATCACCGCAAGCCAGCTTTCTCACACCTTTCCCTGACAGACTGGAAGCTGAGACGACCACGACTTTTCAGACGACCGAAACTTTTCCCTCCCCTCTGACACTCTGACCCGATCGAAAATGGCGCCAATGCGCTCACACGCGCAACTGTCCAAAATGGAATGCATTTCCTATCGAAATAAAAGTATTTCTTTTAAACGCTACAATATTAAATGAAAATATTATTCAATTTCATGTCAGGCGTTTGAAAAGACTGAATTAATAGCATGCATTACACCTGACCGAAAACTCTACTCTACTCTCCTACACAACAATATTTTAGCGTTTTGCTGCCTTGGGAGAAAAGGTCAAAGGTGATAAAGATGGCGCCAGTCTGCCGGAAGTGAAAAATTCGTCTGCAGATTTCACAGGATTTCAGCAGATATTCGAGTGATTTCCGGTCTTTACCTGGTCCACGTTAATCTCGGTAAGGAGGGTTTGTATGAAGTAATTTGATATGTGCGATTTTGATGCGCCTTTTGTTAATGACATGACTGTTTTCTCCCGCAGTTGTACCGGTAAGCTAACAGCCGGCGGGTCACCCACATGTGATGAGGGTCTGCATGCTCTTTACTCCCATAAAGGCGTAGGCAGGCCTTTTTCGCGTAATTCGTAATTTGTGGGGAGGAGGAAAAATTTCCCCTAAGGCGTAGCAAGTTCATTTCACGTAGGAAATCTCATTTCATAGGGTTGATTTTTCAACATTTTCCGGGAGGGCATGCCCCCGGAGCCCCTAGAAAGCTCGCGCCTTTGGCGCTCGCTTGTCTCAAAGGCTACAAAAGAGACCCCCCCCCTTCCATTTAAGGGGATCTCCATTTGTTGTAGTAATGTCCTTGGTCTAAAGTGGGCCCTAGTCTAAAAGCCCGTCAAAATACAGGAAATAGCGTTTCAGAGGGTCAAGATTTCACAATTTTCCCGGGGAGCGTGCACTGGTCCCAGAACCCTCAGAATGGCAAAGCCTCCCGGAACCCCCAGGATTGTCATCGATCGACATGGTGAAAATTCTGACCTGTCAGGAACGTCTCGCCTCCCTCTTCATCTGGTCTACGCATGCACGATCCCACCATGGCTCACACGACGGCTGGTCTGCGCATGCACGGTCCCACCATGGCTCACACGACGGCTGGTCTACGCATGCACGATCCCACCATGGCTCACACGACGGCTGGTCTACGCATGCACGATCCCACCATGGCTCACACCACGGCTGGTCTACGCATGCACAATCCCACCATGGCTCACACGACGGCTGCGCATGCACGGTCCCACCATGGCTCACACGACGGCTGGTCTACGCATGCACGATCCCACCATGGCTCACACGACGGCTGGTCTGCGCATGCACGATCCCACCATGGCTCACACGACGGCTGGTCTGCGCATGCACGGTCCCACCATGGCTCACACGACGGCTGGTCTACGCATGCACGATCCCACCATGGCTCACACGACGGCTGGTCTACGCATGCACAATCCCACCATGGCTCACACGACGGCTGGTCTGCGCATGCACGGTCCCACCATGGCTCACACGACGGCTGGTCTGCGCATGCACGATCCCACCATGGCTCACACGATGACTGAACTGCGCATGCACGATCCCACCATGGCTCACACGACGGCTGGTCTGCGCATGCACGATCCCACCATGGCTCACACGACGGCTGGTCTGTGCATGCACAATCCCACCATGGCTCACACGACGGCTGGTCTGCGCATGCACGATCCCACCATGGCTCACACGATTACTTAACTGCGCATGCACGATCCCACCATGGCTCACACGAGGGCTGGTCTGCGCATGCACGATCCCACCATGGCTCACATGACGACTGGTCTGCGCATGCACAATCCCACCATGGCTCACACGACGGCTGCGCATGCACGATCCCACCATGGCTCACACGACGGCTGGTCTGCGCATGCACGATCCCACCATGGCTCACACGACGGCTGAACTGCGCATGCACGATCCCACCATGGCTCACACCACGGCTGGTCTACGCATGCACAATCCCACCATGGCTCACACGATGACTGAACTGCGCATGCACGATCCCACCATGGCTCACATGACGACTGGTCTGCGCATGCACGATCCCACCATGGCTCACACCACGGCTGGTCTACGCATGCACAATCCCACCATGGCTCACACGATGACTGAACTGCGCATGCACGATCCCACCATGGCTCACACGACGGCTGGTCTGCGCATGCACGATCCCACCATGGCTCACATGACGACTGGTCTACGCATGCACAATCCCACCATGGCTCACACGACGGCTGCGCATGCACGATCCCACCATGGCTCACACGAAGGCTGGTCTGCGCATGCACGATCCCACCATGGCTCACACCACGGCTGGTCTGCGCATGCACGATCCCACCATGGCTCACACGATGACTGAACTGCGCATGCACGATCCCACCATGGCTCACACCACGGCTGTGATTTTCTGCATTCAGGATCATTTCTGACCAGTATTGGTGCAATTTAGAGTCGTCAATATTCCTGAATTCAACGTAAAGCATAATCAGGACCCCCCATGCAGACCCTCATGTGATCACATCACTTTTGATTTTACACCTCCTTGCAGTTGCACTCATTCACACACACAGTTTGGGGCCTAACTTATCGGACCTTTGTGTTTTTAAGAGTTATAAGCAGACCGTCAGCGTGCAAGCTCCTCCCAGAATTGACAGTGGCAATCACGCCTGTCGGTGCAGACATGACGGGGTGCGGTGCAGACATGACGGGGTGCGGTGCAGACATGACGGGGTGCGGTGCAGACATGACGGGGTGCGGTGCAGACATGACGGGGTGCAGTGCAGACATGACGGGGTGCAGTGCAGACATGACGGGGTGCGGTGCAGACATGACGGGGTGCAGTGCAGACATGACGGGGTGCGGTGCAGATATGACGGGGTGCGGTGCAGACATGACGGGGTGCGGTGCAGATATGACGGGGTGCGGTGCAGACATGACGGGGTGCGGTGCAGACATGACGGGGTGCGGTGCAGACATGACGGGGTGCAGTGCAGACATGACGGGGTGCGGTGCAGACATGACGGGGTGCGGTGCAGACATGACGGGGTGCGGTGCAGACATGACGGGGTGCGGTGCAGACATGACGGGGTGCAGTGCAGACATGACGGGGTGCGGTGCAGACATGACGGGGTGCGGTGCAGACATGACGGGGTGCGGTGCAGACATGACGGGGTGCGGTGCAGACATGACGGGGTGCGGTGCAGACATGACGGGGTGCGGTGCAGACATGACGGGGTGCGGTGCAGACATGACGGGGTGCGGTGCAGACATGACGGGGTGCAGTGCAGACATGACGGGGTGCGGTGCAGACATGACGGGGTGCGGTGCAGACATGACGGGGTGCGGTGCAGACATGACGGGGTGCGGTGCAGACATGACGGGGTGCGGTGCAGACATGACGGGGTGCGAGCTCCTCCCAGAGGCAGCAGTCACGCGTGTCGGCTCCCTTCCGACTGCGGCCGAACTGGCGGGCTTCTGGAGCGGTGTGGCGGTGTGGGTGGACAAGCCGCATGTCGTGAACCGCAGACTGACCGGTGCGAAGGAAGTGGCCAGAATCTGGACCGGTCGCGCTGTCATCAGCTCAATGCTACAGAACACCAGGTGGGGTGGGGGCTTGCCCTGTTGTATCACTGGCTTCTTTTCATTTCATTCAATCTTGCAGTTTTAGTCGACGCTTGATCAGTTTAAATGTCTTAATGGCTCTGTAACCTCCACACACTTACCTCAGGGTCTTTTTTGCTGGGAAGTCAGAAGAAAGCCTGCAGAAGAAATTGGGAGAACTGAAGATGGAAGGAAGGAATGAAGCAGAGGGAGACGATTTGGAGCTGATCGTCAGGGACCTGTTACCACGACAACTGGAGAGGGCAAAGGTCGTCAGGGAAATTATTGTTTTGGGTGAGAAAAATATCATATTACAGGGCTCGAAATTCATCTTTGGGAATAGGTGCACTGGTGCACCCAACTCAACAAATTGGGTGCACAGAAAGAATTTTGGGTGCACCAGATAAAATAAAGTTGAAGTTTAACGCTGCTGCCTTTCTTAAGAACTTCAATCTGTAATTCTATAGCTAACTTTAAAATTTCAAACAAATAATACATTAAATAAAGTACAGCAAAAAGTTATCATGCTGTTTTTTATACTTACATTTCAAGAATATTCTGTATACTAGTGTACAATAGTACCTTAACCCTATAGGCTACAAAAATA
Organism: Branchiostoma lanceolatum; assembly: GCA_035149815.1. NCBI lineage: Eukaryota > Metazoa > Chordata > Leptocardii > Amphioxiformes > Branchiostomatidae > Branchiostoma > Branchiostoma lanceolatum. The sequence continues at coordinate 44,047,693 of CM068866.1, forward strand.
TATAGGTGCACCAGTGCACCCACAGTCAAAAATTAGGTGCACAGCTCCAATTTTGGGTGCACTGGGTGCACATGCACCCACTTTTTCGAGCCCTGTATTACAAATTCTTTTTGTACAAAGTAATCATCGTCATGCCATAATACTTCTCAGTATGAACAGCTCTATCTGATTCATCCACCTTGGCAGTATGGGTAGGGGCGGAAAGTCTGTTTTGAATGTTGTTACTGTACATGTGGATCACCCCGTTATTGTTGTTGTGTTTGTTGTTGTTATTGTTGCTGTAGACCACCCCTGCACCACTGCTTTGTTCATCCCCCTGGGTACCAGCCGACATTATTGTTGTTGTTGTTATTGTTGTTGTTGTTGCTGTAGACCACCCCCGCACCACTGCTTGGTTCATCCCCCTGGGTACCAGCGGACATGGTGACACGGAAAGTGAGCGGAGCTACAAGTCCTACCGATTTGTCTACGCCGAAGACATCAGCCGAACTGGAAAAACGTACGTCACCGTCTCTCATTAGCGATCTGAGGTTGCTAACTTAAAGGTTTGTGTGGCTCTGACTCATTCAAGCTCTTCCTGCAGGGCCTAAAGACAACTGAAATCTTTATCCAGTTAGTTTGAATTGCCACCTTTTATGAAAAACTGTTAAAAGCCTGAGCTGTCTGTTTTGCTGCAGTATTGCACTAGACATCCTGAGCCGACCAGGGAGCGCTGCTGCACACAGTCCTGAGGATGATGGGAACTGCAGCCCAGGTGGCGCTGCTGCACACAGTCCTGAGGATGATGGGAACTGCAGCCCAGGGGGCGCTGCTGCACACAGTCCTGAGGATGAAGGGAACTGCAGCCCAGGGGGCGCTGCTGCGCACAGTCCTGAGGATGATGGGAACTGCAGCCCAGGGGGCGCTGCTGCACACAGTCCTGAGGATGATGGGAACTGCAGCCCAGGGGGCGCTGCTGCACACAGTCCTGAGGATGATGGGAACTGCAGCCCAGGTGGCGCTGCTGCACACAGTCCTGAGGATGATGGAATCTGCAGCCCAACTACAAAGTTAGTTTATTACTTATTTCAGTGGTAAAGCTGAGAAGGTTTTGAATGCAGTTGTTATGTAACAGATGGTTCTCTGTTCTACTAATTTATTAACTTCGTGAACCACTAATCGGTGGCGGCCACATAGAGTTTCCTAATTTTCCCCAGATTCTGTCTGTGTTGTGCTTATGCCTGTGTTGTACCTCCCCACAGATGGCTGTGTGAGCTTGCTGTGCTTACTGATGTTTTGTTTATCCCCACAGATGGCTGTGTGAGCTTGCTGTACTTACTGATGTTTTGTTTATCCCCACAGATGGCTGTGTGAGCTTGCTGTGCTTACTGATGTTTTGTTTATCCCCACAGATGGCTGTGTGAGCTTGCTGTACTTACTGATGTTTTGTTTATCCCCACAGATGGCTGTGAGAGCTTGCTGTACTTACTGATGTTTTGTTTATCCCCACAGATGGCTGTGTGAGCTTGCTGTACTTACTGATGTTTTGTTTATTCCCACAGATGGCTGTGTGAGCTTGCTGTACTTACTGATGTTTTGTTTATCCCCACAGCTGGCTGTGTGAGCTTGCTGTACTTACTGATGTTTTTGTTATCCCCACAGATGGCTGTGAGAGCTTGCTGTACTTACTGATGTTTTGTTTATCCCCACAGATGGCTGTGAGAGCTTGCTGTACTTACTGATGTTTTGTTTATCCCCATAGATGGCTGTGTGAGCCTGCTGTACTTACTGATGTTTTGTTTATCCCCATAGATGGCTGTGTGAGCTTGCTGTACTTACTGATGTTTTGTTTATCCCCACAGATGGCTGTGTGAGCTTGCTGTACTTACTGATGTTTTGTTTATCCCCACAGATGGCTGTGTGAGCTTGCTGTACTTACTGTTGTTTTGTTTATCCCCATAGATGGCTGTGTGAGCTTGCTGTACTTACTGATGTTTTGTTTATCCCCACAGATGGCTGTGTGAGCTTGCTGTACTTACTGATGTTTTGTTTATCCCCACAGATGGCTGTGTGAGCTTGCTGTACTTACTGTTGTTTTGTTTATCCCCATAGATGGCTGTGTGAGCTTGCTGTACTTACTGATGTTTTGTTTATCCCCACAGATGGCTGTGTGAGCTTGCTGTACTTACTGATGTTTTGTTTATCCCCATAGATGGCTGTGTGAACATCTGCTCCCAAAGGTAGCGAAGTGGTCGGAGCAGTCGGCCGGGCCGGGCAGGAGGAGGGTTCAGGCCCTCGTGCCGCTGGACCGCTACAATGTGCTGTACCAGCAGCTGAAGAGGAGACATGGGAGGAGGATGGTGCAGATCTGGCCTGACGTCACAACCACGGATCCAGAGAAGTTTGTGTATGAGGACATCGCCATAGCAACGTATCTCCTGGTAACCTGCTTACACTATCTTTTTGAGAGCTTTTCCGTTCTGTATTTTTGTAAAATAACAATTATATAACGTTGCCTTGAAAGTTAATCATTGCCAGTAAAACCCATTTTTGATCCAAGTTGAACTGTAGTTTACAATAATTTTTGTTGCTCATTCCTTAACTGGAGATACTGAAGTTGGTTAGTCCTGAGAATAGGGGTAAGTGCAAGTTCAAGCTTGCTCCAGAATGAGTTCTGCTGTCTGTGCATTTCAAACTTGGTTTCGAATGAGTTCTGCCTTTAATGTTCAATCTGTGTGCTGCTGTGGGAGGAAGAGAGAGGCAGAATGAGTTCTGTTCTGTAATGTTTGATTTCTGTGCAGAATGAGTTCTGTTCTGTAATGTTTTATTTGTGTGCAGAATGAGTTCTGTTCTGTAATGTTTGATTTCTGTGCAGAATGAGTTCTGTTCTGTAATGTTTGATTTCTGTGCAGAATGAGTTCTGTTCTGTAATGTTTGATTTGTGTGCAGAATGAGTTCTGTTCTGTAATGTTTGATTTCTGTGCAGAATGAGTTCTGTTCTGTAATGTTTGATTTGTGTGCTGCACTTCAGCTGCTGTGGGAGGAGGAGCGAGGCAGGCTGGGGCTGGAAGAGAAACAGTCGTTTGTTGACCTGGGCTGCGGCAATGGGCTGCTGGTCCACATCCTGGCGCAGGAAGGGGTGAGAAATCCTTACTTTGTCTCAGGTTAAGCAAAGACATTATGGTTCTTGGCAAATGTTCAGTTCTTGGCACATTGGTGCACCAAATCCCTGTGTCCTCGTCAGGCACACTTTAGACAATAGACCAAGCCGGGAGGCGCGGTGAGACAATAGACCAAGCTGGGAGACGCGGTGAGACAATAGACCAAGCTGGGAGGCCCGGTGAGACAATAGACCAAGCTGGGAGACGCGGTAAGACAATAGACCAAGCTGGGAGGCGCGGTGAGACAATAGACCAAGCCGGGAGACGCGGTGGGACAATAGACCAAGCCGGGAGGCGCGGTGGGACAATAGACCAAGCCGGGAGGCGCGGTGAGACAATAGACCTAGCCGGGAGGCGCGGTGGGACAATAGACCAAGCTGGGAGACGCGGTGAGACAATAGACCTAGCAGGGAGGCGCGGTGAGACAATAGACCAAGCCGGGAGACGCGGTGGGACAATAGACCAAGCCAGGAGGCGCGGTGAGACAATAGACCAAGCCGGGAGGCGCGGTGAGACAATAGACCTAGCCGGGAGGCGCGGTGGGACAATAGACCAAGCTGGGAGACGCGGTGAGACAATAGACCTAGCAGGGAGGCGCGGTGAGACAATAGACCAAGCCGGGAGGCGCGGTGAGACAATAGACCTAGCCGGGAGGCGCGATGGGACAATAGACCAGGCCGGGAGGCGCGGTGAGACAATAGACCTAGCCGGGAGGCGCGGTGTGACAATAGACCAGGCCGGGAGGCGCGGTGAGACAATAGACCAGGCCGGGAGGCGCGGTGAGACAATAGACCAGGCCGGGAGGCGCGGTGAGACAATAGACCAAGCCGGGAGGCGCGGTGAGACAATAGACCAAGCCGGGAGGCGGGGTGAGACAATAGACCAAGCCGGGAGGCGGGGTGAGACAATAGACCAAGCCGGGAGGCGCGGTGAGACAATAGACCAAGCTGGGAGGCGCGGTGAGACAATAGAACAAGCTGGGAGGCGCGGTGAGACAATAGACCAAGCCAGGAGGCGCGGTGAGACAATAGACCAGGCCGGGAGACGCGGTGAGACAATAGACCTAGCTGGGAGGCGCGGTGAGACAATAGACCAAGCCGGGAGGCGCGGTGAGACAATAGACCAAGCCGGGAGACGCGGTGAGACAATAGACCTAGCTGGGAGACGCGGTGAGACAATAGACCAAGCCGGGAGACGCGGTGAGACAATAGACCTAGCTGGGAGGCGCGGTGGGACAATAGACCTAGCCGGGAGGCGCGGTGAGACAATAGACCAAGCCGGGAGGCGCGGTGAGACAATAGACCAAGCTGGGAGGCGCGGTGGGACAATAGACCTAGCTGGGAGACGCGGTGAGACAATAGACCTAGCCGGGAGGCGCAGTGGGACAATAGACCAAGCCGGGAGGCGCGGTGGGACAATAGACCTAGCTGGGAGGCGCGGTGAGACAATAGACCAAGCCGGGAGACGCGGTGAGACAATAGACCAAGCCGGGAGACGCGGTGAGACAATAGACCTAGCCGGGAGACGCGGTGAGACAATAGACCAAGCTGGGAGACGCGGTGGGACAATAGACCTAGCCGGGAGGCGGGGTGAGACAATAGACCAGACCGGGTGGCTCGGTGAGACAATAGACCAGGCGGGGAGGCGCGGTGAGACAATAGACCAGGCCGGGAGGCGCGGTGAGACAATAGACCAGGCCGGGAGGCGCGGTGAGACAATAGACCTAGCCGGGAGGCGCGGTGAGACAATAGACCTAGCCGGGAGGCGCGGTGAGACAATAGACCAGGCCGGGAGGCGCGGTGAGACAATAGACCAGGCCGGGAGGCGCGGTGAGACAATAGACCAGGCCAGGAGGCGCGATGGGACAATAGACCAAGCCGGGAGGCGCGGTGAGACAATAGACCAAGCCGGGAGGCGCGGTGAGACAATAGACCAGGCCGGGAGGCGCGGTGAGACAATAGACCAAGCTGGGAGGCGCGGTGAGACAATAGACCAGGCCGGGAGGCGCGGTGAGACAATAGACCAGGCCGGGAGGCGCGGTGAGACAATAGACCAGGCCGGGAGGCGCGGTGAGACAATAGACCAAGCCGGGAGGCGCGGTGAGACAATAGACCAGGCCGGGAGGCGCGGTGAGACAATAGACCAGGCCGGGAGGCGCGGTGAGACAATAGACCAGGCCGGGAGGTGCGGTGGGACAATAGACCAAGCCGGGAGGCGCGGTGAGACAATAGACCAAGCCGGGAGGCGCGGTGAGACAATAGACCAGGCTGGGAGGCGCGGTGAGACAATAGACCAGGCCGGGAGGCGCGGTGAGACAATAGACCAAGCTGGGAGGCGCGGTGAGATAATAGACCTAGCTGGAAGGCGCGGTGGGACAATAGACCTAGCCGGGAGGCGCGGTGAGACAATAGACCAAGCTGGGAGGCCCGGTGAGACAATAGACCAAGCCGGGAGACGCGGTGAGACAATAGACCAAGCCGGGAGGCGCGGTGAGACAATAGACCAAGCCGGGAGGCGGGGTGAGACAATAGACCTAGCCGGGAGGCGCAGTGGGACAATAGACCTAGCCGGGAGGCGCGGTGGGACAATAGACCAAGCCGGGAGACGCGGTGAGACAATAGACCAAGCCGGGAGGCGCGGTGGGACAATAGACCAAGCCGGGAGGCGCGGTGGGACAATAGACCAGGCCGGGAGGCGCGGTGAGACAATAGACCTAGCCGGGAGGCGCAGTGGGACAATAGACCTAGCCGGGAGGCGCGGTGGGACAATAGACCAGGCCGGGAGGCGCGGTGAGACAATAGACCTAGCCGGGAGGCGCAGTGGGACAATAGACCTAGCCGGGAGGCGCGGTGGGACAATAGACCAAGCCGGGAGGCGCGGTGAGACAATAGACCAAGCCGGGAGGCGCGGTGGGACAATAGACCAAGCCGGGAGGCGCGGTGGGACAATAGACCAGGCCGGGAGGCACGGTGAGACAATAGACCTTAAAGCTGGGAGGCGCGGTGAGACAATAGACCAAGCCGGGAGGTGCGGTGAGACAATAGACCTAGCCGGGAGGCGCGGTGAGACAATAGACCAGGCCGGGAGGCGGGGTGAGACAATAGACCAAGCCGGGAGGTGCGGTGAGACAATAGACCAAGCTGGGAGACGCGGTGAGCTTCACTCCACCGGTAAGTCAGGAAAGCTGTGTGGAGTGCCTTTCCCAAGGGCACAACATCGGGGCATGTCAGAAGATCAAACCCAGGACCTCTTGGTTCTGAGCCACACGCCATAACCATTATGCAACACGGTGCCACTCACTTTGTCTCAGGACACACCAATTGGCGGTCCCCAGAAAGTGCGAAATGGACGAAATGGAACGAAATGTTTTCAGGGAAGAATCTAGCCACACAAACGCGGCAAAAACGTTGTATTTACTATTATCATATAGGTAGATGTCGTTAACCAATCAGAAGCCTCCATTTGCGGGTCTGTAACCTTCATACGGACCCACAAAAGCGGGTCTCTAAACTTCGTATGGACCCGCAGGTGTGTAAACTTCGTACGGACCCGCTTTTGCATTGGAATGTTCGACAGCCGCGCAATCGGAACTCTCGAAATGCATTCTAAACATTCTATAGAACGCTGTGTGATGCGGAACACCCGTAGCGAACGTTTTTGCGGCCCAGGTATGACACAAAATCAAATACTGCACACAGTACTACTAACTACTAGTATATATACGACATGGACAATGGCTATATGATAATAGCGTTAATGACCCGCTTTCCTTCTGTCTGTACGGTGTGATAAGGCATGGTCTTTCCTATAACCACCTCATAAAGTGCCTCGGTCGCTTCGCGACGTCGATACTTTATTTGGAGGAAAGCAGGTCACTAACCATATATTATCAACCAGATTCAAGAAATAAAACATGTTATATTATGTATTTGCTTCCTGTTCCGGTCTACTGTGAATGTTACAACATTCCTTATATTTCGCTATCTACTGGTATTTCATTTCATAATGTTACATATGTTTTAGTTCGTTCCATTTCGTTCCATATCATTCCATTTTGTTACATTTGGTTCCAATTCGTTCCATTTTGTTCCATTTTGCACTTTCTGGGGACCCCCAATTGGATATGTTGGTTCAGATTTAAGAAAAAGGACGGTAAATTGGAATGCCGATATTGAGTCAGAGAGAAAGTCTGTACTTTTGAGTCTCGTTGGGTGATACAGTCAGGTTCAAGTTCTTCTTCCAACCCTGGCTTTTGAAAATAACATGACATGACATGACACGACAGGACAGGACAGGACATGACATGACATAACATATTGAAATTGACTTGACTTAAATGTGATTTTGGTTCCCTAAATGTTACAGCATCCAGGTAAGGGGATAGATGTGAGGAAACGCACGACGTGGGACATCTACGGACAGGACACTGTCTTACAGGTACATGTAACCAACTTACTTTGTTGCCTGTTGTTGTAGTCACATTAATTGGTTACTGATGAGTTGATATAAGATTTGGTATTGATAGAAGATTTTGATGAGTTGAATTCTTGAGGAGATAGATAATTTATGAGTTAAGTTGTTGATGAGTTAGGTTATTACTGTTAAGTTATTGATGCATTGAGTTATTGATGTATTTCGTTGCTGATTAGTTAAGATATTGTTGAATTAGGTTATTGATGAATTAGGTTATTGATGACTTTGGTTATTGATAAGCTATTGTTGAGTTAAGTTATTGCTGACCTAAGTTATTGTTGAGTTAAGTTGTTGATGACCTATTGTAAGTTATTGATGTGATAAGTTATTGATCTTGTTCAACAGGAAGAGCCAATCACACCATCTGACAACTGCCTGTTTCCTGACTATGATTGGCTGATTGGTAACCATAGTGATGAGCTGACTCCATGGATACCGGTCATCGCTGCCAGGTCAGATTTCATATATATAACTATGACATCGTAACTACGTAACTATGACATTGTCATAACTATGACATCATCATAACTATGACATCATCATAGCTATGACATCATTGTAACTATGACATCATCATAATTACGACATCTCATAACTATGACATCATCATAACTATGACATCATCATAGCTATGACATCATTGTAACTATGACATCTCATAACTACAACATCTCATAACTATGACATCATCATAACTATGACATCATTGTAACTAAGACATCTTCATTAACTATGACATCATCATAACTATGAAGTCATCATAACTATGACGTCATCATAACAGTCCTGAGATTTCAGAATAAAGGCAGCATTTTTTTGCCCATCTTTTTTTTGCATGCTTGCATCAGTTTTGGGGTGCCCAGAAGCTGTCATCCATATTGTTTTATGTCAACCCAAACTGAATACCCCCTCCCCCTGTGTAGAAGTAGTGGAGACCCCCTCCCCCTGTGTAGAAGTAGCGTAGACACCCCCTCCTGTGTAGAAGTAATGAAGACCCCCCTCCCCCTGTGTAGAAGTAGTGGAGACACCCCTCCCCCTGTGTAGAAGTAGTGGAGACACCCCCCTCCTGTGTAGAAGTAATGAAGACCCCCCTCCCCCTGTGTAGAAGTAATGGAGACACCCCCCTCCTGTGTAGAAGTAATGAAGACCCCCCTCCCCCTGTGTAGAAGTAGTGGAGACACCCCCCTCCCCCTGTGTAGAAGTAGTGGAGACACCCCCCACCCCCTGTGTAGAAGTAGTGGAGACACCCCCCTCCCCCTGTGTAGAAGTAGTGTAGACACCCCCCTCCCCCTGTGTAGAAGTAGTGGAAACCCCCTCCCCCTGTGTAGAAGTAATGGAGACCCCCTCCCCCTATGTAGAAGTAGTGGAGACACCCCCACCCCCTGTGTAGAAGTGGTGGAGACACCCCCCACCCCCTGTGTAGAAGTGGTGGAGACACCCTCCCCCTGTGTAGAAGTAGTGGAGACCCCCTCCCCCTATGTAGAAGTAGTGGAGACACCCCCACCCCCTGTGTAGAAGTAGTGTAGACCCCCCCCCACCCCCTGTGTAGAAGTAGTGGAGACCCCCTCCCCCTGTGTAGAAGTAATGGAGACCCCCTCCCCCTATGTAGAAGTAGTGGAGACACCCCCACCCCCTGTGTAGAAGTGGTGGAGACACCCCCCACCCCCTGTGTAGAAGTGGTGGAGACACCCTCCCCCTGTGTAGAAGTAGTGGAGACCCCCTCCCCCTATGTAGAAGTAGTGGAGACACCCCCACCCCCTGTGTAGAAGTAGTGGAGACACCCCCCACCCCCTGTGTAGAAGTAGTGGAGACACCCCCCTCCCCCTGTGTAGAAGTAGTGTAGACACCCCCCTCCCCCTGTGTAGAAGTAGTGGAGACCCCCTCCCCCTGTGTAGAAGTAATGGAGACCCCCTCCCCCTATGTAGAAGTAGTGGAGACACCCCCACCCCCTGTGTAGAAGTGGTGGAGACACCCCCCACCCCCTGTGTAGAAGTGGTGGAGACACCCTCCCCCTGTGTAGAAGTAGTGAAGACCCCCCCTCCCCGTGTAGAAGTAGTGGAGACACCCCCCTCCCCCTGTGTAGAAGTGGTGGAGACACCCCCCTCCCCCTGTGTAGAAGTGGTGAAGACCCCCTCCCCCTGTGTAGAAGTAGTGAAGACACCCCCCTCCCCCTGTGTAGAAGTAATGGAGACCCCCTCCCCCTGTGTAGAAGTAGTGTAGACCCCCTCCCCCTGTGTAGAAGTAGTGGAGACACCCCCTCCCCCTGTGTAGAAGTGGTGAAGACCCCCCTCCCCCTGTGTAGAAGTAGTGGAGACACCCCCCTCCCCCTGTGTAGAAGTAGTGAAGACCCCCCTCCCACTGTGTAGAAGTGGTGGAGACACCCCCCTCCCCCTGTGTAGAAGTGGTGAAGACCCCCTCCCCCTGTGTAGAAGTAGTGGAGACACCCTCCCCCTGTGTAGAAGTGGTGAAGACCCCCTCCCCCTGTGTAGAAGTGGTGGAGACACCCCCTCCCCCTGTGTAGAAGTGGTGAAGACCCCCTCCCCCTGTGTAGAAGTAGTGGAGACACCCCCCTCCCCCTGTGTAGAAGTAGTGAAGACCCCCCTCCCCCTGTGTAGAAGTGGTGGAGACACCCCCCTCCCCCTGTGTAGAAGTGGTGAAGACCCCCTCCCCCTGTGTAGAAGTAGTGGAGACACCCTCCCCCTGTGTAGAAGTGGTGAAGACCCCCTCCCCCTGTGTAGAAGTGGTGGAGACACCCCCCTCCCCCTGTGTAGAAGTAGTGTAGACACCCCCCACCCCCTGTGTAGAAGTGGTGGAGACACCCCCCCTGTGTAGAAGTAGTGGAGACACCCTCCCCCTGTGTAGAAGTGGTGAAGACCCCCTCCCCCTGTGTAGAAGTAGTGGAGACACCCCCCTCCCCCTGTGTAGAAGTGGTGAAGACCCCCTCCCCCTGTGTAGAAGTGGTGGAGACACCCCCCTCCCCCTGTGTAGAAGTAGTGTAGACACCCCCCACCCCCTGTGTAGAAGTGGTGGAGACACCCCCCCTGTGTAGAAGTAGTGGAGACACCCTCCCCCTGTGTAGAAGTGGTGAAGACCCCCTCCCCCTGTGTAGAAGTAGTGGAGACACCCCCCTCCCCCTGTGTAGAAGTAGTGAAGACCCCCCTCCCCCTGTGTAGAAGTGGTGGAGACACCCCCCTCCCCCTGTGTAGAAGTGGTGAAGACCCCCTCCCCCTGTGTAGAAGTAGTGGAGACACCCTCCCCCTGTGTAGAAGTGGTGAAGACCCCCTCCCCCTGTGTAGAAGTGGTGGAGACACCCCCCACCCCCTGTGTAGAAGTAGTGGAGACACCCCCCACCCCCTGTGTAGAAGTGGTGGAGACACCCCCCCTGTGTAGAAGTAGTGGAGACACCCTCCCCCTGTGTAGAAGTGGTGAAGACCCCCTCCCCCTGTGTAGAAGTAGTGGAGACACCCCCCTCCCCCTGTGTAGAAGTGGTGGAGACACCCCCCTCCCCCTGTGTAGAAGTGGTGGAGACCCCCTCCCCCTGTGTAGAAGTAGTGGAGACACCCCCCTCCCCCTGTGTAGAAGTGGTGGAGACACCCCCCTCCCCCTGTGTAGAAGTGGTGGAGACACCCCCCTCCCCCTGTGTAGAAGTGGTGCAGACACCCCCCACCCCCTGTGTAGAAGTGGTGAAGACACCCCCCTCCCCCTGTGTAGAAGTAATGGAGACCCCCTCCCCCTGTGTAGAAGTAGTGTAGACCCCCTCCCCCTGTGTAGAAGTAGTGGAGACACCCCCTCCCCCTGTGTAGAAGTGGTGAAGACCCCCCTCCCCCTGTGTAGAAGTGGTGGAGACACCCCTCCCCCTGTGTAGAAGTGGTGGAGACACCCCCCTCCCCCTGTGTAGAAGTGGTGGAGACACCCCCCTCCCCCTGTGTAGAAGTGGTGCAGACACCCCCCACCCCCTGTGTAGAAGTGGTGAAGACACCCCCCTCCCCCTGTGTAGAAGTAATGGAGACCCCCTCCCCCTGTGTAGAAGTAGTGTAGACCCCCTCCCCCTGTGTAGAAGTAGTGGAGACACCCCCTCCCCCTGTGTAGAAGTGGTGAAGACCCCCCTCCCCCTGTGTAGAAGTGGTGGAGACACCCCCTCCCCCTGTGTAGAAGTGGTGGAGACACCCCCTCCCCCTGTGTAGAAGTAGTGAAGACCCCCTTCCCCCTGTGTAGAAGTGGTGGAGACACCCCCTCCCCCTGTGTAGAAGTAGTGGAGACCCCCTCCCCCTGTGTAGAAGTAGTGTAGACCCCCTCCCCCTGTGTAGAAGTGGTGAAGACCCCCTCCCCCTGTGTAGAAGTGGTGGAGACACCCCCCTCCCCCTGTGTAGAAGTAGTGAAGACCCCCCTCCCCCTGTGTAGAAGTGGTGGAGACACCCCCTCCCCCTGTGTAGAAGTGGTGGAGACCCCCTTCCCCCTGTGTAGAAGTAGTGGAGACACCCCCCTCCCCCTGTGTAGAAGTGGTGGAGACACCCCTCCCCCTGTGTAGAAGTGGTGGAGACACCCCCCTCCCCCTGTGTAGAAGTAGTGAAGACCCCCCTCCCCCTGTGTAGAAGTAGTGGAGACACCCCCCTCCCCCTGTGTAGAAGTAGTGAAGACCCCCCTCCCCCTGTGTAGAAGTGGTGGAGACACCCCCCTCCCCCTGTGTAGAAGTAGTGAAGACCCCCCCTCCCCCTGTGTAGAAGTGGTGGAGACACCCCCCTCCCCCTGTGTAGAAGTAGTGAAGACCCCCCCTCCCCGTGTAGAAGTAGTGGAGACACCCCCTTCCCCCTGTGTAGAAGTGGTGGAGACACCCCCTCCCCCTGTGTAGAAGTGGTGGAGACCCCCTCCCCCTGTGTAGAAGTGGTGGAGACACCCCCCTCCCCCTGTGTAGAAGTGGTGAAGACCCCCTCCCCCTGTGTAGAAGTAGTGGAGACACCCCCCTCCCCCTGTGTAGAAGTAGTGTAGACACCCCCCTCCCCCTGTGTAGAAGTAGTGAAGACCCCCCTCCCCCTGTGTAGAAGTAGTGGAGACACCCCCTTCCCCCTGTGTAGAAGTGGTGGAGACACCCCCTCCCCCTGTGTAGAAGTGGTGGAGACACCCCCCTCCCCCTGTGTAGAAGTGGTGGAGACACCCCTCCCCCTGTGTAGAAGTAGTGTAGACACCCCCCTCCCCCTGTGTAGAAGTAGTGAAGACCCCCCTCCCCCTGTGTAGAAGTGGTGGAGACACCCCCTCCCCCTGTGTAGAAGTGGTGGAGACCCCCTCCCCCTGTGTAGAAGTGGTGGAGACACCCCCTCCCCCTGTGTAGAAGTGGTGAAGACCCCCTCCCCCTGTGTAGAAGTGGTGGAGACCCCCTCCCCCTGTGTAGAAGTGGTGGAGATACCCCCTCCCCCTGCTGATATGGAGTGTATGTATCTGATGAACATGTATGTTGTATGTATATATATATATATATATATATATATATATATATGTGTGTGTGTGTGTGTGTACCCCCAGATCCTCCCACAGCTGTCGGTACTTTGTGCTGCCCTGCTGCCCGTACGACTTCCACGGCAGGTTTGCGCGGACGAACACGGCCGACAGCCACTACAGGAACTACCTGGACTACGTGAGCTCCGTGGGGCGGGCCTGCGGGTTCAACGTGGAGGAGGACAGCCTCAGGATCCCGTCTACCAGGAGGGTCAGTAACAACTTTCACTCTCACTAACACTCTCACTCTCACTAACACTTTCACTCTCACTAACACTTTCACTACGTCTGCTCTGTGGGAGGGCCTGTGGGTTTACTGTGAGGACAGCCTCAGGATCCCGTCTACCAGGAGGGTCAGTAACAACTTTCACTCTCACTGCCTGTAACCTATGCACCAACCACTAGCAGGGTCCATTCAGTAAAATGCTTGTGATATGCTGTCTCTGCATTGCAGATCTGCCATGTTGGCTGGACCAGGATTTACCCTGATGTGTTGCTGATGGTCATGTGTTGCTGATGTTTATGCATTGCTGATGTTCATGTGTTGCTGATGTTCATGTGTTGCTGATGTTCATGTGTTGCTGATGTTCATGTGTTGCTGATGTTCATGTGTTGCTGATGTTCATGTGTTGCAGATCTGCCATGTTGGCCGGACCAGGATTTACCCTGATGTGTTGCTGATGTTCATGTGTTGCTGATGTTTATGCGTTGCTGATGTTCATGTGTTGCTGATGTTCATGTGTTGCAGATCTGCCATGTTGGCCGGACCAGGATTTACCCTGATGTGTTGCTGATGTTCATGTGTTGCTGATGTTTATGCGTTGCTGATGTTCATGCGTTGCTGATGTTCATGTGTTGCTGATGTTCATGTGTTGCTGATGTTCATGTGTTGCTGATGTTCATGTGTTGCTGATGTTCATGTGTTGCAGATCTGCCATGTTGGCCGGACCAGGATTTACCCTGATGTGTTGCTGATGTTCATGTGTTGCTGATGTTTATGCGTTGCTGATGTTCATGTGTTGCAGATCTGCCATGTTGGCGATCCAGGATTTACCCTGATGTGTTGCTGATGTTCATGTGTTGCTGATGTTTATGCGTTGCTGATGTTCATGTGTTGCTGATGTTCATGTGTTGCTGATGTTCATGTGTTGCTGATGTTCATTTGTTGCTGATGTTCATGTGTTGCTGATGTTCATGTGTTGCAGATCTGCCATGTTGGCCGGACCAGGATTTACCCTGATGTGTTGCTGATGGTCATGTTTGCTGATGTTTATGCGTTGCTGATGTTCATGCGTTGCTGATGTTCATGCGTTGCTGATGTTCATGTGTTGCTGATGTTCATGTGTTGCTGATGTTCATGTGTTGCTGATGTTCATGTGTTGCTGATGTTCATGTGTTGCAGATCTGCCATGTGGGTCGGACCAGGATTTACCCTGAAGAAGAAACAGACAAAATCGACCAGCAGATCCGGGACTTCATCAGCAGCCGCCCGAGGGAGCAGCCCAAAAACCCGCCAAAGTCTCAAACAGAAGTTATAGCAACAGAATGTCTACAAGAGAGAAGAAACGTGTTTAGTGATGATCCCTCTGCAGACTCCAAACTGACTACTGACCAGAGCAGGTCAAAGGTTGGGACGGCAGGAAGTGGCAGTGCATTGTGGGATGCTGGGTTCCGGCCCCGGGCGAGGGTAGAGGTGGTGCGGAACTGCAACCGTCTGGAGGAGGCGTTGAAGGACAGGATCGTCAACACCGTCGGCCTGGCGCTGCTAAACCAAGGGAACCATGGCAACAACAAACAAACAAACAAACAAGCAACAGTGGCATGTCAGAATGTCAATGATGGGGCTCTTGAAGATCACATGGAACATGCCGCAGCTCCAGGCAACAGGTCCTGGAACAAAGGAGGTAAAGTTGTCTTACTGCTCCTCAAGATTCCTTATATTCCTACTGTCCCTCAAGGACTTATATCAGTTTTTACCCATTTTCCCTCCAGGTTCCTTGCAGATGTTCTTTTTTTCCCATTTTCCTATTTTCCCCAAGGTCCCTCAGACAAGTTTTTATTTTTCCCCAAGGTCCCTTATGCATGTTCTTATTTTCCTTTCTGTACTTATTCTTCCCCAAGGGTCCTTAAAGATGTTCTCCAAGGTTCCTTGCAGATGTTCTTATTTGTTTTTCCCCAGCTTCCTTGTAGATGTTCTTATTGGTTTTTCCCCAGGTTCCTTGTAGATGTTCTTATTTGTTTTTCCCCAGCTTCCTTGTGGATGTTCTTATTGGTTTTTCCCCAGGTTCCTTGTAGATGTTCTTATTTGTTTTTCCCCAGCTTCCTTGTAGATGTTCTTATTTGTTTTTCCCCAGCTTCCTTGTAGATGTTCTTATTTGATTTTCCCCAGCTTCCTTGTAGATGTTCTTATTGGTTTTTCACCAGGTTCCTTGTGGATGTTCTTATTTGTTTTTCCCCAGGTTCCTTGTGGATGTTCTTATTTGTTTTTCCCCAGCTTCCTTGTAGATGTTCTTATTGGTTTTTCCCCAGCTTCCTTGTAGATGTTCTTATTTGTTTTTCCCCAGCTTCCTTGTAGATGTTCTTATTTGTTTTTCCCCAGGTTCCTTGCAGATGTTCTTATTTGTTTTTCCCCAGGTTCCTTGCAGATGTTCTTATTTGATTTTCCCCAGGTTCCTTGTAGATGTTCTTATTTGTTTTTCCCCAGCTTCCTTGTAGATGTTCTTATTTGTTTTTCCCCAGCTTCCTTGTAGATGTTCTTATTTGTTTTCCCCAGCTTCCTTGTAGATGTTCTTATTTGTTTTTCCCCAGGTTCCTTGCAGATGTTCTTATTTGATTTTCCCCAGCTTCCTTGTAGATGTTCTTATTTGTTTTTCCCCAGGTTCCTTGTAGATGTTCTTATTTGTTTTTCCCCAGCTTCCTTGTAGATGTTCTTATTTGATTTTCCCCAGCTTCCTTGTAGATGTTCTTATTTGTTTTTCCCCAGGTTCCTTGCAGATGTTCTTATTTGATTTTCCCCAGCTTCCTTGTAGATGTTCTTATTGGTTTTTCCCCAGGTTCCTTGTAGATGTTCTTATTTGTTTTTCCCCAGCTTCCTTGTGGATGTTCTTATTTGTTTTTCCCCAGCTTCCTTGTAGATGTTCTTATTTGTTTTTCCCCAGCTTCCTTGTAGATGTTCTTATTTGTTTTTCCCCAGGTTCCTTGTAGATGTTCTTATTTGTTTTTCCCCAGCTTCCTTGTGGATGTTCTTATTTGTTTTTCCCCAGCTTCCTTGTAGATGTTCTTATTTGTTTTTCCCCAGCTTCCTTGTGGATGTTCTTATTTGTTTTTCCCCAGGTTCCTTGTGGATGTTCTTATTTGTTTTTCCCCAGGTTCCTTGTGGATGTTCTTATTTGTTTTTCCCCAGCTTCCTTGTAGATGTTCTTATTTGATTTTCCCCAGGTTCCTTGCAGATGTTCTTATTTGTTTTTCCCCAGGTTCCTTGTGGATGTTCTTATTTGTTTTTCCCCAGGTTCCTTGCAGATGTTCTTGTTTGTTTTCCCCAGGTTCCTTGTAGACGTTCTTATTTGTTTTTCCCCAGGTTCCTTGCAGATGTTCTTATTTGTTTTCCCCAGGTTCCTTGCAGATGTTCTTATTTGTTTTTCCCCAGGTTCCTTGCAGATGTGTGAAGTGGTGTCCATGTTTGAGAAGGAGACTCTCCAGAAGCTGAAGTGTGAATGTGGCGGCCTCAAGACTCTCCTGAAGAACAAGAACCAAGTCTTTATCCGTGGGTGTCTTTCTTAGTCTCAACTTACTGCAGAGTTTTGGAAATGTCAGGGTCAAATAGAAGGGTTTTCTTGTGTTAACCCCTAAAGGAGTAACGAGTATAAAGTACGGTCGACTTGTTCCTCAGCTAACCGACACCTTTCACACTGCAGTCGTCCCTCAGTAAGACCTCTGGAGCCCCATAGTTCCCGGTTTGTGGTAACAGGCCGAATAAAAGTTCTAAAGGGGAACTCTGTGGTTCCAGATGCCTTACTGACGGCCGACTGGGGTATGCAAGATGTTGGTTAGCTGAGGAATGAATCCACTATACTCTATATTCTAAAGGAGTAAGCCAGGTTATACTGATCGAAGGGAAATAGTGAAGGCTTTGAGTTTCAAAAAGTCATGGGAGTTTTCCGAACCAATGTCTATAAAGCTAAGACTTGAAATTGTTTTTCACAGATTTTAAATGCTGTAACTGACTTGATACAGTGTGTTGTTTTATGCTTAATTTTGTGCATCTAAACTTCATGTTAAGTTTTGCTGTAACAACCCAAAAAAGCTTGTGTAACTGGGTACATTTATTTTGTTGCAGTAAGAGGTGACAGTGTCAGGCTACGTGATTGGTCACTGGAGGAGGCAGAAGCTGGAAAAACTGCCATATCCACCAATAAGAAGAGGGGTAAGAAGAAGAAGAAGACAGACAGGGAGCTTCGTGTGAAGACCAGTCTGTGCTGGTTTTATCTGCACCATCCCGACGGCTGCCCGAAACCCGCGGACAACTGTTACTACGCACACGGACCGGCCGAACTGAGACACAAACCATAGCACTGCTACTAGGCATACGGACCGGCCGAACTGAGACACAAACCATAGGACTGCTACTACGCACACCGACCGGCCAGACTGAGACACAAACCATAGGACTGTTACTACGCACACGGACCGGCCGAACTGAGACACAAACCATAGGACTGCTACTACGCACATGGACAAGCCGAACTGAGACACAAACCATAGGACTGCTACTATGGACACAGACGGGCACAGAGTACATGACTGTTACTATGGTCACAAACAGGCACAAGCCAGAAAGTCTGAACTATCATAAATTTAAATCTCATTTGTGTCAGCGTGAAATAGTTCTGCAAGACACTCCGTTCTAACTTGATTTTCATTTTGATCAGATTACGAACAGGTTTTAGATAAATTTTGTAGTGATATTATTTTCTCATATCAACAAGCTACATAATCTGTATCAGTAGCTTGTTTTCACCCTCTGTTATTTGGGAAGATGTATAGTCTATAGACAATCGTTGGGATTTTCCTGTGGGGAGAAATCAGCAGATGTGGTCCTAGATAACAGCGTCTGTCTGTCCTCATTACTCGATTCATGATTTTTCTGGTTCAATCTTTAGCGGTTAAGCATAGATGTAAATTGCATATCTGTTTTTTTATCTCCTATAATCACATGTAATAAGTCATTCCACAACACTGAGAAGTTTGAAACAATTCAAATACTTCAATGTTCTGTATTAGTATCACTAAAGAAACCCCCCACAGGTTTTTATAACCTTTCTCGTTATCATTATTATTGGAGGAGGGAGGGGGGTAACTCCATTACTATTGGAGGAGGGAGGGGGGTAACTCCATTATTATTGTAGGAGGATTAGGGTTAGGGTTAGGGGTACAGTCAAAATGCCAAAACCAGGCCAAAACTGAGCCATGGTGGAAAGATACCCAATACTCAACCTTATCACTACCTTCGGTCTTATCACTGGCGTAGTGATTTTTGTTCTCGGGTCATGGCTCGGGTTAAAGTTAGGGCTCGGGTTAGGGCTGAGGTTTGGGTTAGCGTTAGGATTAGTGGTGTTGTGTTGGGTTTCAAGAAGATAGAATGTTTGCCAGAAGCTGGGGAAGGGGTAGAATTGAATTCATAACCCATAATTCATATTTCATAATTCATAATTCAGAACTCATAATTCAGAACTCATAATACATAATTTTTTAATTCTTAACCCAGATATTGTATAGTTGGGGTTAACCCAGATTAAGGACAGGTAGGGTTATCGCTATTGTTAGGGTTAAGACAGTGAGTGCTAGAGCAGGATAACCAGACACATTCACCACGTTCAACGAGCCAAAAAATTGGTAAAGCCGTTCAAGTTCAAAATGTTCAACTTTAAACTAGTTACTCTCGAATGTGAGGATAAATGAACAACGAACAAAGTTGGTGTCAAAACAGAATATTTAATACTCTGTACTCACCAAAAGGCAGGTCCCTTTGACATGTCGAGTCGAATCCATGCAGGCGGTCAGAGGGGGGAAGAGGGCAAGGAAG